>OZ010593.1:74441989-74544489 GCA_963932145.1 Acanthosepion lycidas | reverse complement strand
AATATGTAGACGATCATGGCTCTCCATTTCCTTCTATCCCTTCAGCTTTCAACAAATCCCTTCCCTCTGCTACCTGCCCCAGACCACGTTCTGTCATCCACTTGCTTAAGCCCGCCAAGTATGTCATGCGTTGTTTTCCCTTATCTCTCTTTCCCTCTATTCCACCCGTGAGTATCAGATTCTCCAGACCCTCCTTCCTTATGTGTCCCAGAAACTTCAGCTGCCTCTTCCTGATGTTAAGTATAAGCCTCCTACTTTTTGCATCCTCTCTAAGACCTCATCGTTGCTCACACGCTCGGTCCATGATATCCTTATTATCCTTCTGTAGAGCCACATCTCCATCGCAATGGAGATTCGGACAGTCGAGTTCTTCCCCTGCTATGAGTTTAATAGCAGGTCAAGATTGGTTGGTTCGTTGATTTTGTTTAGTTGCATATCAACCTCTATGGGTTATTTAAAGCCGAAATTTAAAAGTTTTATTCATTTAACTACAGATATTTTGTACATAATTTTATACTTTCAGAGTAAACATACGCTTTTGTGTTTTTTAGATATATAGTTTGCAGGTAAAATGTATTGCTGGTAATTTCACTATAAAAATGTATTGATAGTAATTTTATTATAAAAATATGCTGTTGTTTTTTGTTTGGGACAGGAGTCACTAATTGCCCATAACTGGGATCCTAACAGGTGCTACCACCAAGGTCAGGGTAGACCTGGGAACAAAAGCAGTTAAGAGTTGGTTCTACGATACCCAGAACCCCCAATCTCCCGATCTTCCTGCCGGATATAGTTTATCGTCATACACAAAACGGTTCAAGTTGGGCTCTTTATTCTTGGTTGGTAACTATCCTAGGACAACTCTGTATTTAAAACCGGTTGGACATGGGACTAGCAACTTCATATCTGCCTGCTCACGATATGAATATCCTGCCATTGTTATGAAAAACTTGGTAATCGGTATGGGTAGTTCCAAGGAGGATGATATTCCTGAGAGCTCAATGTAAATCCAGAGCTAATATTTTAAAGAAAAACAGACCACTTTAAGGTTCCATTAAAATAATTTATTTCACCAGAGCTCTTTTAAAGGGCGCCGGATCATCAGATAGCACTTACACTTTGGCTCTGGTGAAATAAATTATTATAATGGTACCTTAAAGGGGTCTGTTTTTCTTTAATATATATATATATATATATATATATATATATATATATATATATATATATATATGTGTGTGTGTGTGTGTGTGTGTGTGTGTGTGTGTGTGTGTGTGTGTGTGTGCATACATATATATGTATATGTGCGTGCATGTGTGCGTGCTTGCGGGGCGATTGCTGGGAAGTTCAAGAAATTAATGAACTAGGATGATGAACGTACATGGCATTCTACATATTCATCCCACATGTTAAGGAACATAGTTTCTCAAGAGTTTTTTTTTTTTAAACTACCTCCCAAATTTTGATGATAAATGAAATATATGATCAAACACTGATGACTAAAATATTTTTTGCATAATTTTTATTTAGTTGACAATCAATATCAAACGCGTGGTTTTCCTGCTGTTCGTCAAAAAAAAATCAAACATTTTGAAATTCTGAAATGAAAATAAATTGAAATAAAGCGAATAAAAAAAATTAATATACAAATGATTTGAGTAAAGTATTCACGTGGCCATTTATATTGTGCAATATAAAACATTGCACAATATTATTTAATATTCATAAGAAACTATGAGCATATAAACTTAATGATGATAATTTACAAAACTGGAATAAACGTTGTGTGTGAGAGAGTGTTTTTATAGGCTTGCGACTATAGTGGGAGAAAGCCGAGATAACAATGTCGATGAAATGTCAACCAATTTGCAAGGTAGTGTCTTGTTTGACACGTTCAACTCGATTAGTTTTTCGGAAGAATATTTGACCATTAGCGCCAATATAGGCCCTAAAGTCTCACGAAAAATCCTTGGCACTAAGTAGAAAGAGAAAAAGAAATAAGGTGTTGTTCTATCGATCTTAGCCAGTTTCGCCTCATGTCATTTTTGTTTCCATTTTCTCTAAAACAAACGTCGTTGCTCACATGTTCAGTCCATGGTATTCTCAGTATCCTTCTGTAGGATCAAATTTCATTCGCTTCAAGTTTCTTCTTCAAACCCTGCGTATTAATCGTATTCCCACTTTGCTTGGGGTGAAATGTTTTTAAAAAAAAGTATCTTTTCTTAGCTGTCTTTTTCCTATATTTTTTAAAATAAATTTGATTCTAGACATTCTCCTCTTCTTTTCATTGCACACATGTTCAGTCCATGGTATTCTCAGTATTCTTCTGTAGGACCACATTTCTCTCGCCTCGAATTTCTTCATCTGTGCAGAGATGATCCAGAATTCACTGCCATATAGGAAGATTTATATTATATAACTGTTCAGTACTGTTTTCTTTGTTTCTAACGAAATTTTTCCGTTGTTTAAAGATGTTGGGAGAGCAATCTCCAAAACGCTGAAATGATTTTTAAATATTTCTTTTGAAAATCCCATTTAATAATTACTGTCTTGATACTTTTTTATTAGTAGCATTATGACTCGTATTAGTCTTATTTCTTGAAATTTCATGCTTTTACCTGATGTCTGGTGGTTATCGCTGGAAACTGGGTATCTTTAAATTCCTAGCACCTTTCTCAGTATCCATGAGGACCTCGTCTACGATGCGGTCTAGAGAACAATGTTTCTCAACCTTTTCTTTCTTGTGGCCTATTTTTGGTGTCAAAAGAATTTCAGGCCCACATAAGCACACATAGAAACTCCACGTAACAGGAGATATATTTTATTTACAAAAGCAAAATATAGTAAAAAGTATAAATTCTGACTAACGATGACACTGATCCTCGTGTCTATCAGCTTGACAAGTTGAACTTCCAAGCCATGGTAAAGCAGTTTGTGTTTTCATAATTTTATGCTAGTGACAAAAAACAGAATGTCAGAGCCCAGCTATTTTCCTTGGGCCAACTCCAGGCTCGTTTTAAAAATTTATCAGGCCCACTTGTAGGCCTAAAGGCCAGCATTGAAAATCACTGATCTAGATCATCTCAACTCTTCCTTAGGTTTATGATTTGGCTTCTTTTCTCTATCTCTCTTGCTCTCGCTTTACTTTTCTCCTCTCTCATTGTTTATGATACATTTTTTTATCACTTTGATCACCATTTTTCCATTTAGAATAAAAGTAAGCATACCTTTCCTTTATTCTTTTTCAAAATAACTATTTTTTCTCTGCTGAATTTTCCCGATAAAATGTATATGCAAATATAACAACTATTATGAAACAGAGGCTGTATTTTATTTTTTATGTTTGATTAACAAAGAATAAAGTATTAGGTTGGTGCAAAAATAATGTCGTTTTCTCACATAGTAATATATGTGAGAAAACGACATTATTTTTGCACCAACCTAATATATTTTCATATTTATTATAATATTATTAACACTAAAACGCTAGAAAAAGTCAAATCTGCTTCTTTATTTTTTAGATATTTTTCAATGTGAATTTCATTCTTTAGTTTTTTTTTTTTGATTAATTTGATTCAAATTTTTGTTTTTAATTAACTTGATTCAATTTTTTTCATAAATGTAGGGAAAAAAAAGAAACGCTAACCCACTTAAAAAAAAATGCCAAAAATTGCCAAAAATCCAATTTAAATGAATTTTTCAGCACTTATTCATTAATGAATGAATTTTATAATAGACAGGTTATTTTATTAGAAAACCTTGTGGAAATATTTTTAGTCAGTTACACTCTCCTCTCCATCGTGAACACGTTTAAAATTGGACGCTGATGACAAATATTAAAGAAAAAAATAAAAAAGAAAGAAAAATCCATGTAGATGTTATTTCAGTAAAACATTTATGCAATATCAAATATTTATTCCCTATGTCCGTATATATTTTCTTCTTTGCCTCTCTCTTATCGAGAGAGCTTCTTGATTCTGTCGTAGGGCAGAATACAGCGGCCTCTTTTTTTTGAGGGCTGGACGGGTCCAACTAACATCAGTTATCTTTAATTTGTTTGTTGTGATATTTTATAATAGTTTTTTTTTTTTTTGGTGGGGGGTCATCCCCTCCCCTCTCATTTTATATCATGTACAAATTTTTATGTAATCATGAAATACTTTATGTCATGGGGGGCGGGGGGTTTAGGTACGAGAGTATACGGTATTATGGTATATGGAGGATTGATTGGCGATGGATGAGTTTTTATGGTGAATGTGTCAGTTGTAACGAATGAATGGGTCGTGAATTGGATTAGCTAGATATAGGATAGTAAGTGACGACCAGTCTCAACCCCATTCCCAGCTTTTCGGCCTTGTGCCACAATTGTGTATTTTACGCAATAAATCTTATCAAATCAGAATATTTTGAAAATTTGTCCTGAAACCTTAGAAAACAATTCAATAAAACTAAAAAAATATTTTTTTTTGTTGAAAGTTGGTGTTTGCATAATTTAATAAAACATTTTCTTTCAGACTGAACAGGGAAAACTTCTACAATGAAACTTTTATGAAATTCTTCCGTTTACTAATGACAAAAGAGATTTTTTAATAAAATAAAGATGAGTTTGAAGAATCGAAGTTTTATGCCATTTTCACATCAGAAATATTTTTAAATGGTTTTTATTTTATATTTTATATTTACAACTGTCAGATTATTTTTTGTACGGAAGTTCAAATACGTAATAATTTAACAATTCTGAATTATCTCCTTTGATTATTATTCTTATTAATATAAAAAAAATATTAATTCTACTAAATTTCATAAAGGACTATGGGATAAAAATATTTTCCTAACTTATTGGTTAAAATTAATTATTTTTAAACATAAACAAAACTAGTTCTTACATTTTGTTCGTTTTGGCCTATCGTATTTAATTAAATTAGATTTTTTTTAATGCGTGTTACGGAATTAACTGCTTGATCAATGAATTTGTTGAGAGATAGCGTATATCTTACTGTGTTTAAATGTGTTTTCACTATATTTTATGCTTAAAGTATATAATATTTTTCTAAATTTCTGTTAACCAATTATAATTTTACTAATTTTCTTTGAAAGAAATCTCGTGCTGACTTTTAAGGGATTTTTCGTGTTCTAAATTTTTTATCATTTTTCAAATAAAATGGCTGATCGATCGAAAATTAAATGTGATAATGCTTTAAAAATATTCTAAATCCTTAATGAAATAAATAAAATTATTTTCTTTTTTTAATTGATCACCTTTCAAGTAAAATCCATATTTTAATAGACAACCAAAAGACATGAAGTTTCTCCTAAAATGCGCTAGATAAATCATGCAAAAAATCTGTTTAGTTTGAAACTG
This sequence comes from Acanthosepion lycidas, assembly GCA_963932145.1. Lineage (NCBI taxonomy): Eukaryota > Metazoa > Mollusca > Cephalopoda > Sepiida > Sepiidae > Acanthosepion > Acanthosepion lycidas. Next base: position 74,539,130 of record OZ010593.1, on the reverse strand, counting down.
AAGAATTTTATTATGGAGTTTGTATTCTGAATTATATCCGATATTTTATGTTTATTTTGTTTATGCATTTGAATGTGAGTAAAAAAACAAACAAAAAAACGAACAAAAAAACATCCTTGTGAAAAAGGCAACCTTTTCCCATATAATACACAAAAGGTTAGTATCATCAGCAAAACAAAAAAATTCAATGATAATCTATTTCTATTTTCCCATCAACAGGTTACAGGGTTGTATAGTGTTAAATTATCTAAAACTGAATTCTTTGTTTAGTTTAATATCAGGAAGTATTGAACATAAACCCAAAAATTAAAAAAAAAAAAAAAAAAAAAAAAATAGAAGTTTTCATAGTTTATAAAAAAAAGCAATTGCAAAATTAAATATCATCATTTTTTGAGTAAACTGCTTATTTATACAATTTTAAAGCGAAAAACAATTTTATAAACAGACCATAAAAGTCCAAATAAAATAGTAAAAATAATATATATTTATTCAATAAATATTTTTAAAATTTTACTAATTTATCCTTAAAAAATATAATTTCGATTTTTAACTAAAAACCACTTTCTTTCATGACGTAATCAATGTACATAGCTCTTCACAGCTTCATTTTTCCGTAATATCAGCATTACTATAACTGTTTGAGGGAAAAGATAGGGGGATGGTTTTCCATAGCATTTCTCCATGGTTCTGAATTCAGAGATAGCATTCTCCTAAACTGGTTACCAACCAAGTCTAGAGAGGCCAATCTAATTTGCGGGATTATTCTGGTACAAATAAGTACAAATATCTCAGAACTTAATGTAAAATTATAAGTCATTATACAAAAATATATAATTTTTTTTTGTAGATTTATATATTTTTATACTTGAAAATTTTAAAAATATATATATAATTTGAAGAGGACAGACATTCTGTTGAAATATTGTCAAACATTGTGTTTTTTTCATTTCTTTTTTAAATCGTGCTCTTCTCTTAACTGTGGTGGTAATAATAATAATAATAATAATAATAATAATAATAATAATAATAATAATAATGAGGAGAAGAAGAAGAAGAAGAAGAAGAAGAGGAAAGTAAAGGGGTTTCTGGTATCCTATACCTTAAAAAATACAAAAATTGTACTTACAAGTACAGTTCATGCATTACGAAAAGTTATCTATGTAAAATGTGTGTGATCTTAGGTATTTTTTGCTATGTTTTTTCACAAAAAATGATCAGTGGAAAATGTCATGAAGCCATTTCTGACCTTAAGTCTTTGGTTGGGACCCGGTAGGAAATTTATATGTAAGAGAAATCCAAGGAAATAATAATAATAATAATAATAATAAATAATAATGATAATAATAATAATAATAATAATAATGATAATAATAATCGAGAAACATAGGAGAGTGCTAAGTTATTAATATGATTTGCTAATACTTAATTCCTAATGAAAGCTACCATTTACAACTGGTATGAACATTCGATTATAATTTGTCACACCCAACTATAATTTCAAACAGTAGTTAAAAAGAGTTAAAACTTAAATCTCCAGCATCTTCCTCGGTATCTTCACTCACTGTCTTTAGTAATTTTTAATTTTACTTGGAGATTATTTTTTACGTTATTTTATATGTTTATTATTATTTGGACAAATTTTTTTCCCCGAATTTGGTGTATGGGAACTTGCAACCATTTACAAGAGAATTATGAGGCGTAAAATATAATTTTTAAGCAACACAGTCTGAATTTCATGCACCTGTTTTTAATTTATTTTGTTTGTAGTCATTGCTTTTTATGCTCAATAGTCGGATAGTCATATTGCAACAGAGAGATATTTTAATGAGAAATTTCAAACCTTTTAACAACAACAACAACAACACCTGTGCAGATGACTGTGTTTTGACCATATTGTAAGCCAGATGTTGGGTGTGAAGCGAGCATGTTGGCATGGGCCTACGATTTTGAGAACGAGAAGGTCTATTCCACTTGGTAGTTACTAAGGGATGACCTTTTGGTAACGAATTTCAGTAAACATTGTTATTTTGTTAATTTAACTTAATTTGGGCATATATCCCAAATTCTAAACCTGTACTCGTGGTATATTTTTTGCATGACGTTCGTTTCTTGAAACGCTAGATAAATGAGTTGATGGAGATGAATTTTCAGAATTTTGAAATTAATCGCCGCCAAGTTTTAAGAACGTCAGAGAGAATTTCAAATTTTCTTTTCCCTTTTTATATTGAAAGTCATGATTTTTACTTGTGGACATGATTCACATTTGTACATTAAGAATGATAATGCATTAAAATATTTTCGTCTTCTCATTTTCATTCTGGGCATTTCTGAATATTGTGAAATTAGAAGAATTCAGTTTTTAATTTATAATCAACGAAGAAATGATATGCAAGCAAAAATTATTTGTTAATGTAAAACAGAAACAAAATAGAAAATTAAGTTCCGTATTTTGAAAAATAAATAAAAAAATAAAATCAAAATAAGCATAGTTTAATGTCTTCTGTTATTCTCCCAACAGACATTTTGTTTTCTTACAGAAGAGGATTTAGAAAAGGTCTACTGTTTAAATTAATTTAATCTGTTCGATATCTTATAAAAAACACTTGATTTAATGAATTAAATAAAAAATGTTAAATAAATATATTATTTTATACCATGTAATTGAAACATAGAAAAGTTACAATATTTACAAAATTTAATCACTTATTTTCACTTCTATTCTCTTATTTTAACATTTTTTGTTTATCCTACAAAGGGAAACGAAGGTTCAAACCCTGCCAGAGAGCACATTTTCTTTATTAAGTCTCTCGAATGCGCATATAGTCGAATGTTATTAAATCTCTCGAATTCAATAGTCGTTTAAACAAAAACAAAATCAAAACAACAAACAAGGTGTCTACTCAAACCTTGGTTCCCACAAAATAAAGCTCGGAGTAGTAGTAGTATATATAAATATATATATATATATATATATATATATATATATATATATATATATATATATATATATATATATATATTATTTTTCAGTTTGTGGGATCTATCTATCTATCTATCTATCTATCTATCTATCGTTTTCCCACGTACAGAACTTAATTGCAACCAACTGTTGATTTCATGTTGTTTTATGTTATAAGAAACATTTGAGTGTTCAATTAACTTGTTTTCCAGATTTCTTTAGGATTTAGGGCACATGCACACACACACACACACATCAGTTATGTGCCGTGCGTGATACATCGAAAAGATTCATGACTGACGAGGCAGATATTTCCCCGCAGTAGGTTGCCATTTTTTTCTGCGGTAGACCAGTTGCAAAGTAGGACCAACTTCTAGAACCCAGTCTGTACTACTATTTACCCTTGGGTATTAGCACGTAAGTGAATGTAATGGATTCGACTGGAATTCGAACTCGTCTCTCCCATTCCTCAATTCATGCCGCTGTCCATTACTCCTCCCATATATATATATATATATATATATATATATATATATATATATATATATATATTTGTTTTTATTAAAGACGACAGACAAGGTACTACGATTAAGCTTTTCATTTAATTGTTCTTGTGTTCGAATAGGTGTTTTCTTTTCTGGACACAGAGTGTGTAGAAACTGTCCAAATGTTCTGTAATTCCGAACGGTTCCGGCTATAGATTTAGCCATTATCAAGGATGATTTATTTTTGCTTTTTAACTGGGTGTATGGGTTGTGTGTATGTATCTAGAGTTATAAGGATGTTTTATTTTCCGAACACAGCACATTGTGGCCGTGTTCATAGTTAATATTACTAAGTGTTTGCTTTTCCTTTTTTATTATTAAGGTTTCCATTATTTTTAATCCTTTTTTTACATGTGAATGAGGTCATTATGTTTGTATTTTCTACTAGTATGTTTTAGATAGAGTCTGGTAAGTTTTTGTGTGTGTTTTTCAATATATATATATATATATATATATATATATATATATATAATTAAGTTATGAAGAACTTGGTAATCCGTATGGGTAATCTCAAGGAAGATGAATTCCTGAGAGCTCAATGTAAATCCAGAGCTAATATTTAAAAGAAAAACAGACCATTTTAAGGTACCATTATAATAATTTATTTCACCAGAGTCCTTTCAAAAAGGACTCTGGTGAAATAAATTTATATATATATATATGTGTGTGCGTATGTATGTATGTAAATATATATATATATATATATATATATATATATATATATATATATATATATATATATATTTACATACATACATACATACACACACACACACACACACACACATATATATATATATATATATATATTCCTCAGTGCTTCACGGATGTGCTCTTGTTTTTTTTTTCTCATTATATTGTCTGAAAATTTCACTGTATAATATTCCAACTATGTGATTAATGGAGTTAATGGGTTAAGTGCATTGACAAGAAGAAGATTATATCAAGAAGTAAATATTTATTGTGTAAAGTAAATGTTGAAATGGCTAGGTGTAACAATTTCTTTTCTCGCACTTCTCACTTGTGGAACTCTCTTCCGGGTTTTTGATTTCCAGTCAACTTTGACCTTCAAAAATTTTAATGTGATGTCAATCGTTATCTTCAGTCTTCTTAATTTCTGTTCTTTTATTTATTCTTGCTACTTAATATTTTTCTTTTTTTATATTCTTTCACGTTTTTTTTTTCTTCAAAATAAATATTTGGACAGATATTGAATTTGGAAAAGATTTTTAGTGTTTTAATTTCTTTTTTGTCGGTGTCCAAATTCAAATTGTCTTATCGAACGCGGTGGAAGTCATTCTGTTTTTTTTTCATTTTTATTTTTTTTTTATTTAAAAATGTCTAAAATCTTTAATTAAGGAGTAAAATATTTTTCTTTTTTACGGATTAACTTTAGGCTATTATTTTTCAAATAAAATCACAGTTTAACTTCAAAATTTAAACATTTAACAATTTTACATTTAAATTATTTAACATCTCTTTTCTCCATTTTTTTTTTTTTTTGCCGTAGAGGTCGCTAGTGTATATCAACAACGCGTAAGCACACGCACACGCGTGCACGCACGCATACACACGCGCGCGCGCACACGCATACACAATGAGTTTCTGACCTCAGGAAACGCACACAATCACATATAAAGAGTCCAAGATTTAAAGTAGCTACCTCCATAGATTCGCGATGCCTAATTTTAATTCCCCAGTGCAATAATGTTACCTTTCATTGCATTCATTATCAGGTAACTCCACAGATTCGCGATGCCTAAGGTTTAAAGTGAATTTTTAAAAATGAAGAATTTTTCTTGAAGCTTTTATTTCAAGCTAATAAATTTAATATTTCCAATTAGCAAAATACTATGCTGTATTTCAAAACTAATTTAAATTGACGAGAAGTTTTCGTTTTGAAATTGATAAAATTGCTGATTTTAGCAAAATTTTTAGACGTTTATTATTATCACAATGTATTTCACTTTATTAAAAAAATGTTTCAAGAAAAAAAATACTTTCCTGAAACTTAATACGAGGAATATTAGCTGATTTAAACTTTAATTAATCTGATTTGAACAAATATTTACTTTTAGTTTAAAATATCACAGAAATGCCTTTTTTTTTTACCATGGCGGTAGCTCTTTATTTTAAGTGTTGACCGGTTGACAGTTTGAATGACACGGAAGTTTATCTAATGACTTTCTACGGCATATATATCTGTAAAATTTACTTGAAGAATATAACGTTAGCGCCACTAATTTCTAACTACTCAGTAATCTTAAAAATTTAGGACAATATTCTCTGTAATCTAATTTTTTATTGAATTTTAGGTACTTTAGGGCATTAATTTTACTATAGTTATCGCTCTTATTTTCTGATAATGTTGCGTATTTACAAAAATGTCCGTATTTACAAAAATCAGCACGTTTATACACAGAAACGAAATTCAAAATTCTTTTTTTAAAATATTGGGCATCGATAAATTGTACTAAGCTTTTTCCATTTATATATGCAAATATAGATTTTACTTAATAACAAATCATCACCCAAAAGGGACAAAGTAATGCAAAAATGTAAAAGAAAACTTTATAAATTATTCTAATTAAATTTTTAAAAAAATGAAAGCAATTCTTGCAAAAATTCATTATTCATTGAAAAAAATCTTTTTCTTAAGACAATACTGTCCATAATATATGTTATTTATAAAAACAATTGAAAGATTTTCTAATTAAATAAAGTCTTAGTTTTATTGCATTTTTTTTTTTTATTTTACGATTTAGAGCAGATTTTCGGTAATTACAAAAATAACTTTATGATTTAAATTCTCCAAGAAGTTCTGCTTTTAACTAACAAACAAAAAGGACAAAATTTAATTTCTCGAAATTTCATAAAATTAAATAAGTGTGTGTGTGTGTGTGCGTGCGTGAGTGCAGATGTAAAACCAAATATTTTTGCCAAGATTTTCTAAAAAAAAAAGACTTTAAAATTTCCTATATTAATCTCTGGCCACCGCGCTGAGGAAAAAAAAAGATTTTTAACCAAAATTTCGAATGTTCTAAAAATATTTTAATAATAAAAAAATACTTTGATCTTTCCTCTTAATAATAGCATAAAGATTTTGAGGATAAAAGTTTTTTTTAGTAAGTTTGGGGGGTGGGGTTCACTATGGTATGCTAATTTTTTTTTTATCTAATCAGTGGAGGTAGAAATTTTAAAGTATAATTTCAATACACACAAACGATGTTTCAAATTCTGCTCACGGCAAAAAAAAGATACTTTCTCACTTCTTGTCAGGGAAAGAATTTGTGTCGGACTCGCGATTATGGCAATAAGCATGATGATGATGATGAGGTTTATGGAGCGGGAAGTTGTCGACTGACTAAGTGTGTAGAATTGCTTTTCTGTGTGTGGTCAGCTTCAGTTCAAATGGCCGAATTAGGGACAGGAGCCTCAAAGCCGCAGGTGCTACCAATCCATAAATAAACATCGGTCAACTGTAGAGAGAGAGCTTAGCACTCCCAATTTTGCTTTAATGTAAAATACATATATTTTGGAAAGAATCTTGAAATTGTAAGAGACTAAAATCACAAATAGAGAGTGAAGTTTTTAAAAGCATCTTTGAAATTAATGAAGCTTGAAAAAACAGCTGAATATTGTTGTAATAGGCCAGTAACATTTATTTGAATTCCGCTAGAATCCCTCCAGAGCCAGTATTAATATAATTATAAATATCAATATTGCTATTCATAATTTTGGGAGAAAATTGTGTTTGTTTTGGGTATCCTTACACTGGAAGTGAATTGTATAAGGATTCAAGACAATTCGTTGGGGTTGATGAAGGAAATGATTGTCTAAGAGTGGTTGAAAAGATATGACATTATAGAAAAATATCTCCGTCCCAAATGGTTATTACAGGAACTGCTTCTATAATAATAATAATAATAATAATAATAATAATAATAATAATAATAATAATGATTATTATTATGATTATTATTATTATTATTATTGAAGACATAAAAAATTACAGTTGTAGTTGGAAACCACAGATTGATTGGAAAAAAGCCTTAAAGATATACAAAAAAAATGTACTCACACGTATAGCCCACACATTATAAATCTGTGCAAAATTTGTGTGACCTTAGGGGGTGGGGTTGTTGTTTTTTTTTCTTTAAAAAATGCTCAGTGGAAAATGTTCTGATGCCATTTCTGGCCTTAGGCTTCTGGTTGGGACCCAAAAAGAAATGAGTATACACCAGAAATTAAAGGAATAATAATAATAATAATAATAATAATAATAATAATAATAATAATAATAATAATAATAATAATAATAAATGCCCTGATGCTACACCATGTATGACTCTCATGTCTTCTGATCTTAACTTATTGAAGGTGTTAACATGTACGTGTTTTGTTTTGATCAACTACAGTAAATGTCCCATTTAGTATGACAGATTTGCCTGCAGGACTCCAAGGAAATTTTGTAAGGCGGTATAAGACCCCATTGGGCTCTGAGGTAGGAAAAGATTTTTCTCAAAATTAAGGATTTGATATTCACTAAATCCACATGTAAACTCACATAAATGCTTTATTTCCATGATCAGATATAAAATAATACAACAAATATATTCAATTAATGCAGCAACATAAATCATGTATTTACTGGTTACATTCACCAATCAGCTTTTAGGTTTCGTCATAGAAAATTGCTTTTTTAACGTTCATAATAATTTCTTTCAAAGGAAAACACTTTTCTTAAAATAAAAAAGAGAAAAAAATGCCAAACTTAACATTTAACTAGAGTACTAATTAAAATATGCTTTTCTGGCTTTTTAGTTTGCAAAATTTCTAATAACACTATCAAAATCAATTTTTCTGGCGATGCCAGATTCAATACTCAGTCGTGCTAGATCAACAAGTCTGGCTTGAGGCATAGTAGACCTCAAATAATTTTTGATAAGTTTGAGATTACGCTAATTTATGCATCTACCCCAGGCTATAGGTAGATACTCTTGGTGTTAGCCTATGTTTATACAACTAAGTCTACTATAATTAATAATAAATACTAATAAAAAGAAGTGTGTGGTATGATAAGTATAATGATGTTTGAGTATGTGAATGTAAGTGTATATCAGGCTGGGGGTAGTAGATAGTGCTTATTTTTGATTGAATGTTGCATGGTTATGTAGGACTCTTCTTGGTTCTTGGGCCCCGAAACAATTTACCGACTGGACCCCCTTCTCATAGTCACTGTTTCCCTGACCATAACTAATTGGGCATATCCCTTCAGTGTTGGTGCATTGTGCATCTCTACCCACGAGAAATAGTGGGAAAGCATCACAACCAAGTGTCGAGAATTTTTTAAGTTTGAAGGATAAAGCAACCAATGTGATGTGGAAGTCACTTTTTGTTATTTGGAAGCATCTTCATTCGAACCTTCTGCGCCTAACACCTAAATCCACACCTGTAATTTCATCATTTTTAAACGTAATAATAATAATAATAATTATAATAATAATAATTATAATAATAATAATAAGCTTAAAACTACGATTATTTCTATTGTAAGAGAGGCATCGGGTATGATACAGAAGGGTATGGAAAATCATGTAAGTAAAATTCCTGGATATATCAGAATATTAGATCTACAAAAGATTACTTTATTCGGAACTGCACATATCATCCACAAAACTCCTTCCATCTAAACGAAACATCCCAAGTGTGCATAGATAACTCTCCTACACTGCCATTTTTACTCGTCGACCTCCGAAAAGGACTTGGTAATTAATTAGGCACTTAAAATTACTCCCTGGCAAGACAATACCACAGACGCTAATAATAATAAAGTAGTGCAGACATTTGATAACAGCAATTTTTGCGATGTTCGACAATTAAATCCTATTTGTGACAGTAAATTCAACTACACAATTTCACTGGCAGCAAAATTAAAAAAAAAAATATTTGAATTTAATTTTTTTTAAACACCCTTAAATAAACTGTAGCCATTCTGTGTATATATCGCTTCATACCTTAAAGTTCTTAGGAGCAGAACTACTTGTAAAACATACGATGTAGTTGTTTGGAAAAGTTAACGAAACATTTTTTCTGTTACTTTGAAAATACTGTTTTGCTTTTGTCCGCAATTTCTTTTCAACGGTTGTTGCTCAGCAGTAACGGAACCATTCTTTTGTTAAAAATCCTTGTGACTATTAAATTTGGTGAGCTTATCAGTAGTCTAAAGACATCAATTTAAAAGATAATCGGTCTCCTCAATGAAAACTAAAATAACAGTTATATTTTTCGTTATAAAATTAACTTGATTCTTTTTTTTCAGTATTGAAGAATGTTTAAAATTATTTAATTATGAAATAATCAATCCATTGAAACTATTTGATCATCGATTCTATGATTACTCTAGTCTAATATTTTGATTATATAATTCTTAACACGCGTAAATTTCTTTCTATCTATCTAGATCACCAGATTATATTGATGTGAATTATTATTATTATTATTATTATTTCTTTTGACTTCTGGTGTATACACATTTCTTTGCGGGTCCCGAACAGAGACCTAAGGTTAGAAATGGCATCATGATATTTTTTACTGAGCAGTTTTGAAAAAAAAAATCACACATATGAGGTTGGTGTAAAAATAATGTCGTTTTCTCACATAGTAACATATATGAGAAAACGACATTATTTTTGCACCAACCTAATATTTTTTACATAAAGCCCTTCGTAACGTGTGAACTGTACTTATTATTATTATTATTATTATTATTATTACTACTACTAATAGTAGTAGTTATGCCAAACCATTAAAAATATTTAACTGTCACAAATTGAAAAGTATTCGACACAAAAAAGTAACATGTCCAATAATGGAAGTAGGGTGAATTTTTTATGAAAAAAGGGGAAAAAAGAAAAAAAAAGGTAAATAATAATAATAATAATAATAATAATAATAATTGCTATAAATTTAAAATAGATTTATGAATATTGGCTTCATTTGGATTGCATTTCGGAGTCTTTCCTCTGTTTTTAATCTAAAAAAAATTAGAAGATTTAATTTTAAGACGGTATGATATACAACGCGACAAATAGCTAAAAAACGATTGAATAAATAAATAAATGAGCACACGAACAATTTAGGGATTTTTTCTATTGAAGGAAAAACGGATTTTTTTTTTTTTTTCAGGAAAAACAAAAATGCTTCATTATCGTACGTGACGTAGTGTCACATTAACATCAACAAACGCGTGGACACTCGCGTGTGTACTAGCGCGCACACACTCGCACAAACACACATAGACACACACGCGCATATATGCAAGGTCCCTGTTTTAACCTTTCCCTCAGACAAAAATAAAATAGTTCTTGGTCATAAAAAATATTAGGTTGGTGCAAAAATAATGACGCAACAATGTCGTTTTTTGACGTATTTTTTAACGTCAAAAAACGACATTATTACATCATTATTTTTGCACCAACCTAATAACTAAGAAAAACGAATAAAACTAGAATTGTTTTCGTTCCAAAAGAAATCGAACAGATGCTAAAAACAAGAAACAAAAACAAGAAAAAAAAACAAGAAAAAAAAATCATTACCTTTTTTCCCAACATCTTCAAATTCTCTTTCTCTTTCCGAAGACATAATCATCGACTTAGATTTTGCAGCATCTTCCCATTCGTTTGGCTGGTCACCGCATTCTTGTTTTATGATACCCGAGGTTGGAAACTGGTATATTTTCATTCCACCTGCCTGATTCTTGTTTGTCACAGGGTCCCCCTCAATATTAATTCTGTTTGTACCCAAGCAGCCATTGCTGGCTCTAATGAAATGATCAGTGTTCTTGTCGCTGTCACAATTATTATTGCAACTACCGTGATGTTGTTGATGATGATAGTAATGGTGATGGTATTGAGTCTGGTTTTGTGTTGACAGCACCCTGTTTGGGGGGTTCTGGAATTTGAAACGTTCACCGCTTAGCCAGTTCGGTTGGACCAAGTAAGGACAGACACCTTTTGGTGAACGCCGTTTGACCATTCCATCTTGTCTATTGTCATCATTGAAATCGTCACACTTGGAATCATTATTTTCAATATATGCTTTTGTTTCATTTTGGTCTGTCTCTTCATTTTCGTCATCATCATCATCACCACCATCATCATCATCATCAGCTGAAGAAACAATATCAATATTGATATTTTCATTATCTTTATCATTGCTATGTGTTTCTTTTTGTCCACATGAATCATTTTTCTCTTCCAAATCTACCGGATTTACCATTTCCTTCTTATCACTGTCCTTATTGTAGCCATTTTTGGCATCGAACTTATGCATATTCCCAGGTTTCATCTGTTCAGTCACTGAAGCTTCGGTTTCTATGTCTGAGTGAGAAAGAATGTCGATTTCTTCGTTCATTTCTCCTGAGGGTGAAGTTAGCCGATCTCCTTCTTGCTTTCCTCTGCAGTCCAATCCGGTCGTATGGGATTGGCGATTTTGCCCCGATGCCATAGCCAAAATCGTTTGTTGTCGGTGCACGTCGTAGATGTAGTACTGATGCTGTGCTAAGTGGCTGTGATGTGGAAAACAATGAAGGTAGGTCGGTTGAAAATGTTGCTGTAGGCGATGTGGGTATTGTCGGTGAAATTGGTGTCGTTGGTTAGTCGAATAGTGAGTAAAGGTGGCTGCACCAGATCCAATAACATCATGTCGTTGAAGCAACTGGCTATCGGAAGATAAACCCGAATATTCGCTTGCAATAGCAAACCTGCCGGTTGGTTGAGGGTTGCTGCTTGGAGCGAGCAGACTTTCAACAGAGAATGATTTCATTCTGTTTCTAATTCTGTGGCAGATTCGGAAATTATTTGATGTCTGTTATAACGTGATAATATTTGGTAAATGTGCCTATGCCAAGATTTAAGATTAAAATCTAAAGAAAATTTTCATATTTTTCTTTGTTTTTTTTTTTTTTTTTTTTTTTTTATAAAAGCGTAAATCGAATTTGGCTTAAGTTTCTATTTTTCTTTTTCTTTTAAAATAACATAAGCATTTTAAATTTAAATAGATAATTTTAATAATAAAAGACAAGAATTAAAAAAACGAAAAGTGAGAGCGGAAAATTACTGAAAATCACATATTTAAATCGTGAGGAAATTGTGATGTGTCTCGATATTCAGCGAGAGAGAAAATAGATTTTTATTGAAAAATTAGTAACTTCTCAGAAAAGGTGTTTTTTTTATCCTCCGTTTTTTTTTTTTTTTTTTTTTGTTGTTGTTTTTTTGGGGGTTTTTTTGTGTGTTTTGTTTTTCTTAATATCTCAACTTTTTTCTGAAGCTCTCTTTTACTCTGTTAAAATCGGAAGATCATTTTTATAGTTTGTTAAAGTCCAAAGTTCATAAAATGTGATTGTAATATTCCATCCAAAGAAAGACATCGTGAAATAGAAATACATTGTATTCGTTGATGTCGACTATTCATTCATTCATATAAAAAAAAAAAGAATTCTTGACCTTTGTTGTTATTTTCTCATCTGAAGCATTAAAAAAAAATATCTCTTTTTTTTTTAAATCAGAGAAGTAGGATGTTGTCGGAAGCGGAATCTACACAGTTTTTCGCTGTTTTCGAGTTTATGATAACGAAAGGAATTGTCCACGGTTATAAAGTGACAGGCTACCTCTTAGGAATAGCTCTTGAAATAAACTGTCAATCAACGAGCTAGGTCGTCTCTCAAACGAAGAAGGATCCACTCAGCGTTCGCTGTTAACTTATTTCGTACCGCCCACTTCCGATGTTTGTTTTTTTAATTTTTTTATTCTTTTCGTGACCGTTAGTAATATTGATCCGAATGGAAAAGTTCTTCTAGGATACATAAGTGGATTATACTGAGATGATACTTTTAACCCCCACCCCGCACACACACACACACACACGCACACACGCACATACACACATACACACACACACACATACACACACACACACATACACACACACACTTTTTGCGATTTCGCTCATAAAGGAGACTTTTACAAACATTTCCTTCAATCAAAAGTTCAAAACATTTTACACTTACTTATCGAACAGTCACAGTAAAATGTTTAACATTATACAGTACAGGCTAAATGTTTTCGGCAGAGGTACTGACATGAAATCAAAGAGCATAGAAACATTTGTAGACGCTCATGCACAGACATTGTATTGTACTATGTTACTAATTCTTCATGTAAAATTTGCATTGTAACTGTAGTGTAGAGACGTAACTGATTTATAAACGTTATTTTTTGGATACTCATATTTTGAGTAGAAACTCCATTTATTTATCAAACAGTATATTTCTTCATTTTCGTCCACTAAAAATAATAACGTTTTAAAACTTTTTTTTTAAAGTGATAAAAATAAAATCTGCCGGATTAATAAATAAAAAATCCATTACTTCTTTAAAATATGTGTGTGTGTGTGTGTGTGTGTGTGTGTGTGTGTGTGTGCATGTGTGTTATGACATAATGGTATATGCTCATAATCACAGAGAATATGTAATTAGTAATTTTAAATGTATTGTAAACATATGTGTGTGTGTGTGTGCTTGCGCGCACAGGCGTGTGTAAAACTTCAGAAAAAAAACAAACAAATATATGTGTAAAAAAAGACGCGTTTCAACCTTTCATAGACTTTATCAAGTCAAATGTGAGGATTTTATTTTGTAACAAGTATTTATGAACAGAAGTAAAAATAACGTCAAAGATTTCAAAGTTTTTAAATTTAAGAACGCTTAAGTATTCTTATAGTTTACCTTGACCACCTTGAAATATGTATATAGTTTACCTTGACTTTCACAGTTAGCCTGAAGAATATTTATGAACATTTTTAAATTTTAAAATTTTGAAAACCTACTGATATTTTTATTTGTTTATAAATACTTGTTACAAAATAAAATCTTTCAAAATAAAATCCATCAGAGGATGAAACGCATCAATAAAGAAAGAGGAATTTTCCTGTTTTTTTTTTTGTTTGTTTTTCTTATTCATATAGTAAAAAATAAAATTATTTTCATAGTAAAAGTTACTTAAGTAAGAAGAATCCATTCAAACACGTTTTCTTAAAAATGACCAACAAGGTCGGTTTGTTTGAATTATTACATTTTTCTAGTTTTTCGTATTTGCATATAATTTGACTCATGTTCCAGATCAAATTTTTGGAAAATACGTCCAAAATTCATGACATTTAAAAGTTAAAAATGAAACAGTCATTCCATTCTGATAAAACTTGTTTGATTTTATACAATTCTCTTTTCTTCTCTAGTTGTCTAAATTCTTACAGGTAGCAAAATTCAGCAGCCGGGTGTTCTCATGTTTTCTGAAGAAATTACAAGCTATACAAAGTCAAATTATATTGATTTCACAAACTTACTTAATCTCTGTCTCATCAAATCAATTATGTCTCTAAAAATGAGCTGTTTTAACGGCAGTAAAAATAAGTAAAAAATAAAAATGAAAGCAAACTACTAGAAAAGTATTATTCTTTTAGTGATAAAAGTTAATAAAAGTGGAAAGAAATATATTTTTCGTATTTTTGTTTAGATATAATTTAATTTCTCTTCGTTCACTACTACAAAAATATGAATGAAATAATTGCTTTATGGTCGAACGCTTTTTGAAGATTATTATTTTCTATTGTGAAGATACATATTTTTTATTTTTATTGTTTTTAGTCCAATTGCTGAATCTCTTCCCAAAGTTATTAATATACATATCTATTTTTTTATTTACTTTTTCAATCATTACTTATCCATTTCGAATTTTCGCTTCATAAATTGTTCTACCTTACAGTCAGTACAAAAAAACTATCATCTTCACAGTACAAACACAGAATACTTTTTCTTATACACACTGACATTCATACACAAACAAAACTTTCACATAAACATTCTCCTACACACTTAACACATAAAATGTGTGGTTTCCATGTGTGTGAATTTAAGGCTTAATGTCGGAGTTCGCTATATTTCCCATCGGTGATAGAGGTCGATTTTTTTTTGAGTGTGGATTTTTAAAGCAGCCATTTCCTCTTTGTAAAATCAACACAACATAATTGAATTAATTCTCCTTTTCTCAATTTACCTATTTATTTAGAGAATCAATAAGTTAAACTTCAAGGATAAAAAAAAATATTATTAAACGACACATAGGCACACACACGCACGCACGTCCCAGATACGTAGTGTTCAGCACAAATGCATATAACAACACAACAGTTTTTCGTTATTTTTTTAGCGGATACTCGTATATGAGTATTTTTTTTTTCTAAACAGTATATTTATTTATTTTCGAATACCGGTTTGAAAATTAAAAATAAACGGAGCATCTACCCAAATCCATAAAAACGTTTAATTTAAACTTTAATGCTATAATAAAATAAAATATGCTGTATAATATATCAATCAATCAATACATAATATTTTTAAAAATCCATTGCGTATTTAGAAAATTACATATAAGAGTGAAAAAATATAGTGTTTAAAATAAATGTATACACCCACACACACTGTACACTACACATAATTAAAGACACATACCCAAGAATTTTTACGCACACATGTCCATTCTTCTCAAAGTACATAAAGGAGACGCCACGCCCCTCTAAAACTGTTTATTTCCTCATGAAAATGTCCATTTTTTTTATTTAATTGGCCTGTGATTGCGTTTTTATTATGGGTGGAAGTTCGACAAAAATCCAAGTGTTTAGATAATGATTCGCAACCTTTACTCACACCTTTTTCATTGATAAAAGTAGGAGTAGTGGGAGGAAAGATTCCCGTTAAAGAAACGCCCATCTTTAGTGGCTACTAGACTGAGCTAAGCTGCTAATGGAAACCCGTTTTTTTAGCCAATCAAAAAACGAAAATCATTTTGATTCATTAAAAGCCTGAAATATTCTGAAAAAGAGGGCCAATCAAAGAATATCATTTATATTTAATAATAGCATTTAATGGATCTTCTTCAGTCAGTCTATCTATCTATCTATCTATCTATCTATCTATCTATCTATCTATCTATCTATGTGTCTGTGATTATTCACCATTGAATTAAGTTCATTGAAAACAAAAATTATGTTGAAAAATAAATATTTAATATTCTATAAAATGAAAGTTTTTGTTATCTTTAGTGTGTGGACTAATGCAAATAAATTTAATACATTTTAGCAACTTAGATGTACAAGTACTAGAGTGCTTTTTTTCCGAAATGAAAGCAAAAATATCGCTACCCATTGTTTTAAAATATTTGCCAAAAATCAGGGAATTATCCGATTCAGACGAACTTTTCGGTACTTATTTATTAATTAATTACTTTTTTTTACTGAATAGCTTATTTTATTTTATTTTGAAAAATTAAAAAATATTTGGAGGGTATGTTCCCCCCACCCCGCCACAGACTTTTTAATGTATCGCCTGTAATTTTTAATTTAAGGAGTGTTCACCCAATTTTTTTTAGTGTTATAAGATATTTCAGTAAAACATTTACGTAATATCAAGTGTGAATATACGGAAAATTCATCACGAAAATAAGTCAATAAAACTAAAAAAATATTTTTCTGTTTTTTTTAGAATTGGTGCATGCATAATTTAATAATACATTATTTTCTTTCAGACTAGACAGAAAAAATAATATTTCTTTAAAAATTACTTTATTTTTTTTCAGTGCAATTTTAAAATTTACCCCGTTACTGTCATAAATTTCTTTTATTAAATAAAAACATGTTTGAAAATTTAAAAAATGAAAAATTTAATGCCATTTTCGAGTGTGAACCTTTTTTTTTAAAGAATTTCATTTTACTTTTGCCTTTTAGCAACAGTTATATTATTTTTGGTATGGAAGTACAAAAAGGAAATAATTCTGATATCTCGCTTTGACTGACTACTATTCAATATCGGAAGAGTATTATTATGATACTACAGTGTAACCCGGATATAAGAGAGTTGTCGGGACCTGACAAGCGGTCTCTTATATCCGGGTTTGGTCTATTTTGTTTAGGTAAGTATGGCTCTAATTTGGGACCAGAGAAAATCTATCTTATATCCGGGTTTCTCTTATATCAGGGTCTCTTATATCCGGGTTACACTGTAATTCCATATCTTAGTTCAGTCAGTTTTTGTGTTTTTTCGAGTATTTTTTCTGCATATATGTTTTGCTGCATTTATTTACAGATTATTATATACAAGAATAATCAATAAACAGAATATATCACCTTCAAAATATCTGCACAATTATGTAGTCTTTGCCCATATGAAATTTGATAGCAAGTGGCTTTCATTGAAATAGAAATCTGGTGTGGAGTAGTATTGAAAATTGAAGTTCCACAAGATTTTAGAGACTCTAATTTCATCCAGGAAATTTTTCTAAAGATTATATTTACTTATTAGCTGCAGCCACGGAAAACGCTTTTTAAATAATTTCAATGCCTTCTTTGAACTTAAATTTTTATGAAAGACAATGGCTTAAATCTAATCCGCATGAAATGAAAAAATAACTTCCGTATATAAATAAACTTTTTACGCATTTTTAAAACATTGAGCCGACATTGTATACGAAAAATGCGAGCAACAAATTTAAAAAAAAAAACTCTTTAAAATCCAATATTTTGTCTTAGAGATGTGTTTCGAAGTCCTATTAGTAAATTTAAGGGTTAATTAACTGCATTTTCTAAAAGTAATCTTACTTTTGCTCAAAAGATTAAATTATTCATGTGAGGTCAAAGGTAAAATAAAAAATATACTGTAATTCCATTGTCTTAAAAAGTGATAGAAAATGGAATTTGAAACACTAACGAAATAGGAAGACTGAGTAACCTAACGATATACGGAAGACCAGCAGTACAATAATCAAAAATTTGTTAGCTGTTTAAAAATAAATTTTCTATAACTTTATAAGCAATAGTTTAAGAGTATAATTTTTTATTCTATACGCTTTTATTAATAATGAATAAATTTGAAGGTATAACGGCGCAATCAAAATAAAAATATAGCATAATTGCGTTAGAATGTGAAAAGAAAATCATTTAGTCTGAAATTAAATTTTAGAAAAATTACAGTATAAAGTATTCTTTTATGCGAATAAAATAGTTTTGTCCTAATTATGAACATTTTTTTTTTTTTTGGTGACGAGGGAAACAAATAAAACACAAAAAAGTTATTAAACGGAAGTTGTTTTTTTTTCTACGAAATTTCTCGAACATTCAGGCCGGTAAATGTAATTAATACTGTTTAATTAAAAAAAAATAAAATAAAACAGAGCATTTACTTAAATAGTTTGTATCTATAAAAATAACGTGTACTTAGAAAATATATAATAAATTGGACTTTTTAAGAAAAAAAAA
The DNA here is from genome assembly GCA_963932145.1 of Acanthosepion lycidas. Lineage (NCBI taxonomy): Eukaryota > Metazoa > Mollusca > Cephalopoda > Sepiida > Sepiidae > Acanthosepion > Acanthosepion lycidas. The sequence continues at coordinate 74,520,260 of OZ010593.1, read as the reverse complement.
AGTGAAAAGAATAATAGATCTAAGAAAAAAAGAAAAAGAAAAAGGAACAGTGAAAAGAATAATAGATCTAAGAAAAAAAAGCAAAAGAAAAAGAAACAGTGAAAAGAATAATAGATCTAAGAAAAAAAAGAAAAAGAAACAGTGAAAAGAATAATAGTTCTAAGAAAAAAAAGAAAAAGAAACAGTGAAAAGAATAATAGATCTAAGAAAAAAAAAGAAAAAGAAAAAGAAACAGTGAAAAGAATAATAGATCTAAGAAAAAAAAGAAAAAGAAACAGTGAAAAGAATAATAGATCTAAGAAAAAAAAGAAAAAGAAAAAGAAACAGTGAAAAGAATAATAGATCTAAGAAAAAAAAAGAAAAAGAAACAGTGAAAAGAATAATAGATCTAAGAAAAAAAAGAAAAAGAAACAGTGAAAAGAATAATAGATCTAAGAAAAAAAAAAGAAAAAGAAACAGTGAAAAGAATAATAGATCTAAGAAAAAAAAGAAAGAAAAAGAAACAGTGAAAAGAATAATAGATCTAAGAAAAAAAAGAAAAAGAAACAGTGAAAAGAATAATAGATCTAAGAAAAAAAAAGAAAAAGAAAAAGAAACAGTGAAAAGAATAATAGATCTAAGAAAAAAAAAGAAAAAGAAAAAGAAACAGTGAAAAGAATAATAGATCTAAGAAAAAAAAGAAAAAGAAACAGTGAAAAGAATAATAGATCTAAGAAAAAAAAAGAGAAAAAGAAACAGTGAAAAGAATAATAGATCTAAGAAAAAAAAGAAAGAAAAAGAAACAGTGAAAAGAATAATAGATCTAAGAAAAAAAAGAAAAAGAAACAGTGAAAAGAATAATAGATCTAAGAAAAAAAAGAAAAAGAAAAAGAAACAGTGAAAAGAATAATAGATCTAAGAAAAAAAGAAAAAGAAAAAGAAACAGTGAAATGAATAATAGATCTAAGAAAAAAAAGAAAAAGAAAAAGAAACAGTGAAAAGAATAATAGATCTAAGAAAAAAAAGAAAAAGAAACAGTGAAAAGAATAATAGTTCTAAGAAAAAAAGAAAAAGAAAAAGAAACAGTGAAATGAATAATAGATCTAAGAAAAAAAAGAAAAAGAAAAAGAAACAGTGAAAAGAATAATAGATCTAAGAAAAAAAAAGAAAAAGAAAAAGAAACAGTGAAAAGAATAATAGATCTAAGAAAAAAAAGAAAAAGAAACAGTGAAAAGAATAATAGATCTAAGAAAAAAAAGAGAAAAAGAAACAGTGAAAAGAATAATAGATCTAAGAAAAAAAAGAAAGAAAAAGAAACAGTGAAAAGAATAATAGATCTAAGAAAAAAAAGAAAAAGAAACAGTGAAAAGAATAATAGATCTAAGAAAAAAAAGAAAAAGAAAAAGAAACAGTGAAAAGAATAATAGATCTAAGAAAAAAAAGAAAAAGAAAAAGAAACAGTGAAAAGAATAATAGATCTAAGAAAAAAAAAGAAAAAGAAAAAGAAAAAGAAACAGTGAAAAGAATAATAGATCTAAGAAAAAAAAGAAAAAGAAACAGTGAATGCATAATCAGAAAATTCAAGAACGTGCATGGTTTAATAAGCAAAATGAATTAAATTATTTCGAACTGTTGGTACACTGGTACATTCCGTAAAAAGAAGGATCGATTTTATCCAATATAAACAAACGCCCATTTTTAAAAATCGCTGGATATGAAACGGGCTTTAAATAAGGAACTAAGTGCAAAAACTATTTTTTTTTTTACATGTAATACATACATATATATTTTTATCACTGAAAAGTTATTTTTAGTGGATACTCATATTTGTGTAGACGCTCTATTTATTAAACAGTATATTTATTTATTTTCGTTTAACGGCCGGAACACCCGTGAGATCTTATTAAAGAAAAAATATGCAGGTTCGAATCCTGCCGAAGAGCACATATTTTTCTTTAATAACATCCTTAAAAATGGCTAATAGATTAACTGAAAGCGCTCGGATCCAAAGACCATTTGAAAATTTTGAACAGTTCTCACACACCCTCTATTAAAAAAAGAAACCTCTTTATGCATACAAGAAAAATATAATAAAAAGCTTAATCGCAAATAAATAGGAAATAGTTTGTTGCATGTATGTATATATATAATGTTTTCATTTTTCAAAACACGATCAAGATATTGTGTCCATGTTCATAGTTGATATTATTAACTGTTGTTTTTTTTGTTCTTTCTTTTTTGCTTTTATTAATAAGGATTCCATTATTTTTAGCCTTTTTTGCATGTAGATGATGCTATTATATTTGTGTTTATTTATTATTTCTATTTCCTATTTAACAGTTAAAATATTTCATCCTTGAAAATGGCTAAATGTATAGCCGAAAGCAGAACTATTGCAGAAAAGCATTTTTAACACGGGGGTGGGTGTTTTTATGAGATGTTGACAACTTTATGAATAGACATATGTTAGAGAATTTTTTAAGGGGGACATAACTCTAACAATTTCTTGGCGAATATAACGTGAACGCCTTTTAATATAATATTTTATCTACTCAGTAATTTGTTTTTTAAATTTAAAGCAATCTAATATTTCATTGAATATAAGGTATTCTTACTTTATAGTCTTACTATATATATATATATATATATATATATATATATATATATATATATATCATTAATATCTGATAATATCGATAAATTTTTACAACAGTGTTCACTCTATACAAGGCCCTGGTAGAAGGTTATAGATAAGAAATACAGCTTATGCGGATACGTGGGGAAGATAACAGTTAGCCCTAAGATTGTAGTGCTCGAGGAAGCAGCCTCTTGTGAGTCGGTTCCACAAAGCAGTGGCTCGTGAAAAGAAGCTGCTTGAGTGGAACTTACATCGCACCAGGGAATATGAAAGGAATGAGTGTGGTTCGTTACAATGTGCGGATATTAACGGCAAATGTTAGGTGTTAGGACTGGTGAAACTAAGGAGTGTAATTCATCTAAACACTCTTCATAGAAATAGCAATAGAGGAATGGAAGGCTTGCAACGTTTCATCTATGAGAAAGGGGATGCAGAATGGAAAATAATTCGTATCTTCGCAAACAATTTCAATAAGTTACACTAACCCCGAACCTGTATATAAATGATATGATCCCTGTTTATAAATTCCAGTTTCATAAGGTCTTTTTTGGTTTTGACAAGCTTTCGTCTGTTCCTACAGACATCCTCAGGGATGGAATAGATTTGTTCTTGTTTTTTACTTCTCGGTAATAAGAGGACAACGAAAATATAGATGTAATCCGAAAAAATACATATACATTGCGAAGATGTATTCTCGACATTTAAATCATTAACCTCTATATTTGTTTTTGTATGAATGATTCATGTAATATATATATATATATATATATATATATATATATATATATATATATATATATAGAGTGCGCAGCTTATATTTTATATCATAAAGAAACAATTTATGCAAAGAATTAAATAGCAATGATAATATGATTAATGGCGAAATCACTTCGCTAACAGGACTTAATGAGACAGAAACTTACTATCAATTCCTTGAAGATCCTTATATTCGAATTGTTGTCATATGGAAGACACATGCCAAGTACTTTCGACAATTTCAAATTGTCATCTTCAGAGCGCAATTTTCTTATATTATTTCTTATATATAGGCAAATACTAAGACGAAATATGTGTAGTCTCTTAAATTATGCTATTTATTGACAGTTGAATATATGTTTTGGAGCGTACGATGTTGCTACGCAAGAGATTTGAACAAAAACTCTAACGTCGCGACATAAAAAAAAATCAACAAAATTACACTTCAAACTAGTCACAACACATTACATTGCATCTAGACATATGGTTCTGTTGTTTATATTTCGGTCTCTGACGTGGTATGACGTCATAGAACCGCATTACGGATTTACGACCTGCGTCTGCAATTCCGCGATCGTTATCGTCGCATAGCAATCTCCTATGTCAACATAACAGAATATCATCTTTGATGGAGATAATCTTTGTTTAAATGTCCATATAACCACCGATGATGGCTTATGTGAGCCGAAAGCTTAAATCATAGAACAGCATATTAAAAAATTATCCAAATGTTGGACAATTTTTTCTTTATTTTTACCCGAAATTAAAACAAATATATGGAGTTTAGAACGGCTCATAATCAAACATAATAGACATTTGTTGTTTGTTATATTTAACAATATATATATATATATATATATATATATATATATATATATATATATATATACGTTGAGAATCCTTTATCCAAAATTCTTAGGACCGGAAGTGCTTCAGTTTTCAGATTTTTAAGACTTTTTTGGATTTTGGAATACAGGCTATTTAATTTGCATATAGTATCTATAAAATGGGACAACTTAAGAACCTTCCATTTGTGGGAAATCATGTCAGCACCTGAAAAACTTTTGGATTATGGAGGTTTTCGGATTTAGAAATTTCGGATAATGGATGCTCAACTTGTATTTATATTGTTTAAAACTGTCTATATTCATTGGAGAAGAATGTTTAATATCAGGAACAGAGCATTTTAAAATATAAACAATATGAACTGACATCAACACTATATTATTTGACTATCGTTTCAGTTGTAAAACTGCCAGTCACAATTCAATGTTGATTTCTATGGAAGATTTCTTCAAGATCTTCGATGAAATTAATGCATCACATTAAACAAAATCCAATGGTTACTCGTCAAGAGTTGCAGGATGATTTACTTTCATCAGGATTCTGTGTCACTAAATGGACAATAAGCAATGAAACTCATAGGAACAATTGAAAGTCACGCCCGCCTCGGAAAACTACACTGCTATTGAAAAGACAAAGATGTCAGCTCGAAATTCGTTCATGAACATAAACGTAAGGAAAAATCGTATTGGGAAAGAGTATTATGGACAGACGAAACCAAAATTTAGTTGTTTAGACATAATTCTAGAAATCATGTATGCAGGAAAGATGGTTCTTCAAACAAAAGAACACAGTTCCAACAGTGAAATTTGTGGCTGGTAATATCATGGTTTGGAGATGTTTTTCTGTAAAAGGTACTGGCAACATATCAATAATAGATGGTAGAATGAATGCCACAGCATATCAAATTTTGGAAGCAAATTTAACGATTTCGGTTCAAAATCTTGAACTTCCTCATGACTGGATCTTCCAACAAGATAATGATCCTAAGCACTCTGCAAAATCTAGGAAGAAATGGCTTGTAAATATCCTGAAATGGACAAGTCAGTCCCCAGATTTAAACCCAATCGAAAATTTGAAAATTCAAATCCAATTGAGAGCTCCAACAAACATCCCGGATCTGAAGTCCATATGGGAAGAAGAATGAAACAAAATGCCAACTAAAATTTGCAAATGATTAATTGAGAACTACAAGATGAGGTTGGTTACTATAGAAATGAATAATGGCTATTCTACAAAGTATTAAATTAAGATTATGTGCTTTTCACCCATTAAAATAGATAAATGGGATTGATTTCTTTTCACTCAATTTTTTTCTGTTTTCTATGCATATTTAGTTAATTATATGAAAAGTATGTTTATTCATTAGTTGGGAATACAATAAATTAAAAATTTGTATGTGTACAGATATTTGTTTCCCCCACTATAAATTTATATGGATAAAAAGTGGAAAATAATTCTTAGTCATTGCCGACGCATTTCGTCAATCCGACTTTATCAAGGCAAGCTTTTAGCGAAATGTTTTGCTGTTACATCAAATTCAAAATATTAAAAAGGGGACGCTCATGTGTAAGCCTCGTTCTGGATGATAACTTTTTCTTTTTTTTTTTTTTTTTTTTTACTAAGAATTTGTTTTAGTTTTCCATGTCGTCCCCTTTTTAATATTTTGAATTTGATGTAACTACAAAACATCTCGCTTTTAAACTCGCCTTGATAAAGTCGGATCGATGAAACGCGTCGGCAATGACTAAGAAATATTTTCCAATTGTCTTTTTTATGCAATTTATCTTATTTTCAGAATTATCATGAGAAATTTAACATATAAATTTATATGTAAACGTACAATGCAAAATCCTTCTCTCCTAACGAATTATTTTGTTGTTAAGATAATTTATATGAAAACGCCGTACCTTTCATATTTCATGAAGCAAATCACATTTGATTTTCGTTTAAACTTTGTTTACTTAATATGGCCTCTGATTATATGAAAGATGCTGAAAATTACTCGGACCAAGAAGCTCTTCACAAAATATTGTGTTTAGTCGTCATTTGATAAGATCGGTCTGATCGAGAACTTTTCACTTGAACTTGATTAGCGCGCGTCCACACACATGACAGTTACCTTCCAATCATGTATTTCAGTCAATATCGATTCTAGGGAAAGTCATCCTAACACACAACTCAGAAATTATTTCTTTGGTCACAAAATGGTAACAAAAAAAAAAAATCCTCAAAATGTGTACGAAACTTGTTAAAAAGCACTTTTTCGATACCTTCGTTGCATGATTGTTGGATGCAGACCTCCCTGCAAAACCTTGGAGTTTCTCTCCGTCGAAACTCAGTGAAGATACAATGCTCGGTCTACAGCATCCGTTTCTCAGGTAGTGTGAATGTGCGGGTGGTTTAATGGTTAGCGCTTCGGAATGAGAAATCGGAAAGCCGAGTTCGAATTCTATTTTTGTTAATTACATTCATTTACGCGCAAATACACTTGGAAAAAATAGGAAATCATCTCCTGCCCCAACTATGGGTCAAAAAGTAGAATTTGTATCTGGAAAATCGTTGTTATGCTAAAAAAAAAAATTGAATGCAACATTCACTACCCCCAAAAAAGAAAATTATTCTTACAATCCAAAAATGTTTCGGCTTTAAATCACCCACAAAGGGGTGATAAACCGTAAATAATCAAATCAGTTACAAGCAGGGGAAACAGAGAAAATCAGTAAACGAACAGGCGGAGGGTGTGCGTTAAGCACACTTCCGCCTCGCCCTTTAAGGACAACTGTTATCGAAGGCAAGTCTGAACCGACGCTTTGATCTTTGTCCCCCTCCCTATTCAATCCTTCCCTAATCACACTTCTAAAAGACTCTGGAAGCAGTGCTGATTAATTTAGACCTGTCCAAAGCATTTGACAGGGTGGTTGTCTTGGTGGCTGCCGAATTTGAAGCTAAATTTTACAAATGGATTAATCTTTTTTTCTTACTAGAATCCCAGTGTCGTGTTGCAGGAGAATAGAAAGCATTTGGAAACGTTTCTGATCACGTGCTCAATTTGTCAGGGTTTGTTATCACCCTTTCTTTATGTCTTCATACAGGAACACTGCTTGCACAAGCACAAGAGAGAATGGAATTCATGTCAGGGTGTCTTCCTATGATTTAACCACTTTTGTGTTTTGCTGGTCTGACATCGAGCAGGTGCGAAAAGTTCGAAAATATAGCTAAGATTAATCGCGACAAGTCCACTGACTGGCGGTTAATATTTGTTCAATATAGTTACGGGTTTGTAACTATGATACACACTTCATGATTGTTCATTTATAACGGATCCTCACTCTTCTGCTGAATGCCTTCATGGTGAAATCAATTGTTGAAAACACTTGTCAAAAGAGGAATAAACACGTGCGACATCCGTAGGTACAATTCACAAGATAAACCATCTAACCTCGGCGATTTCTCACTGCTGATAATATTCAACGTTTTTAGAACTTCATTCACCCTCCATAATTGTACCTTTGCAACCAACTGCTTCGTGTAACTCCAGTCGTTGGAAGTTGGTCATTGGTCAAATAACTACGAAATTCCTACTCGGACTGACAAGGCTCACTGGAGAAAGGTTTTGGCTGCAGTGCGCGTCTGTCGATTGATTGTTTGTTTGTTTTTTTTGTTTTTTTTTTACGGTTTCTCTAATTGTTATTTAAAGCCAAAACATATTTTTAGATTATAAGAATTTTTTGAGATAATAATGATTTACTGATACAAATCCTACTAATTAACCCATAGTTAGGGGAGAAGAGATGGATTCATACTTTTCCGCGTAACTGAATATAATGAGCCTGACTGGAATTGAACTCTTTGATTGCCAATTCCGAGCCATTATCGCTTACACCCCACGTGCATCCAAGCTTACAGCACCTGGTATTCACAAGCAGGCACCCATCTAAGTACTGACCAGGTTCGACGTTGCTTAACTTCGGCGATTGTACGAGAACTGGTATTTCAACGTGATATGGTCGTAAGCTTCTTGAATGTAACGATTAAGCGCTTAATGCAACTCTTCTTTGTGCCGTTTTTTGTCTATATTCAGATCTTCAGAGGATGTCCTCTATAACCTAATCTTACTTACTTGACCCTTAGTAACGTTCGTTAGCCGATACCTCCATGTTTTTCTTGACAAACTCTATGCTCAGAGTGTCCCCTCTTCCATCATCTGCGCCAATCTATCACGTAGTGTCGCTTCCGTCTCTATACCCTTCTTAAGTATTTCACGGCGAACAACTTAATGTTATCTATAAGGCCACCACTTATTACCCGTAACTGGCCCTTTGAATAAGTTTAATTAGCTATTTTTGAAAGTCATACATTTGAATCACAAGCGCTGGGCGGTTAATGTAATCGCAGAGAGCTAAAAGACGAGACGCTCCGATCATTAAAACCATTAAAAATTTGATGCTTTGTACTTAAAAAGTACAAAGCATCAAAAGTAGCTCCCGGGACGTACTTGAGTTGTAGACGAGATTTTATTAACAGAATCCTTTTGTAGCCTCGACAAAGACCTTCAGGGCGTGTAGCTTTTCAAAAGATATGCGACAAGTGAACATGTGTTTCAGGTCCGGAGACTTTCTGCATGAAGCAATCAGATCTGATCGACCGTCATAATTTGAAGTTGAGTGATGTTGAGTGATGTTGGTCAAATGTTATACACTATCTTTTTTAGTAGACGTATTCTTAGTCTATCTGCTTAATGTTCACCATGTAGTATTCCATTAGGGTTATCTCGCTTGGTCGATACGACTTGTTTCGAATGTACTAACAGCTGTAGCGAAATAGTTACTTTCTTATCAATATGGCGAACGTCTGCTGTAAAAAGTATTTGTTTTAAATGTTATAAAATTTAGATATAGAATGTTTCTTTGTGAATAAATAAAAAAAAGATTTAAAAAATGGGCAATCAAAAGAACAGATTTATTTTGCATAAACTACACAAGTAGTGTTTAAAGCTCTGTTTATAATTTCTTTATCTCCTGGATTAAAAAAAAACCCCATGAATTTGGGGTCTTTGTCACTCAAATAGATTTTCTATGTCAGGAGACTTTATCTAGTCAACGTAAACAATGTCAAATGTTCTATCAGATCATTGAATAAATTTATTTAATCTAGCAGACATCAAAAGAATGGAAAGCTAGATAAATATCAGGGCCTTGAACAGGTGAAAAATAATAATTGAAACAAGACTAATAAAGAGAGTGACTGATATTAAGGAGGTTTGCTACCACTTGATCTCCAGTCACCAGATACTACACGCGCGAAAGGTCAATTGATGCATTCTATAATACTAGAATCACTCGTGAACATTTCACGGCATTTCTATTTGAATTTTCTGATGAATAATTCTTCTTAAGGTATTGATTGAATAAGCTCATGGCGAGTTTTACAATAATGCAATATATCCGTATAAATTCTTTTATCCCCAAAATTTGAGCTTAATAACTTTAGCAAAACTGACTTTTTTTCATTTCACTGAAACAGACGTTAAACACTTCTTTCTTTCTTTTTATCTCTGACTGAAGTAGCATCTCTGATGTTTTTTTTTCCGTGTATCGACGCGATCAAAACGGAATAGTCTATTATTTATGAGGTGAGGCTATTTTCCCTTCTTTTTTTCATTTTCTCACTGAAACAAAGCAGCGCCTCTGATGTTTTTTTTCCTTCTTTCCACACGATCAAAATGGAATATAGTCCATCGTTAAGGAAGTATCGGAGAGATAAGCAGAATTATTATAAAATAAAACACGATGTGACTTTACCTTTATTTATCACACTTCTGATCTCCCTAATTCAGATAATAAAATATTCAGTAGTTTATGGCAACACTGACTCCCTGCTCTCGGAGTTACTAAATAAATCCGTCAGTTTTGATGGGTACTATGCTGGTTGAACATAAACGAGAAAAGTTTGAAGTTTTTTTATAATTTAGAAGTATAATTTTTTAATACTATATCTCTTTAGGAAGTAGATGATCATGGCTCTCTACAAATTCCTTTTTTATTGTCTATGAATTACCAAAACTTCTTGTGAAAGGTGGCAAAGTGTTTTATTTTTTATCTCGATACGATTTTCAATTCAGAGTAGAGTCCTTATCCTAGACTCAAGGCTAGACAGCCTAGTCTACTCTGCTATTTAACCCACAACTTGGATATAAGTAAAATGTAATTGTAAAATTACATATTTGTGCCATTTTTTTTTTTTGGCATGAGTAAACTTTTTTATGTGCCGTGTTACATCATAATGTGGGTGATTGTGCTTCTCCACAACTTCCTGTTTCTTGTTGTTCTAAGCAACATTTGATTTTTTTTACCAACCCCCTCTGTCCTCTCTCTGACAACCATTCACCTAAACCCACTGTTACTCATTGCTTTCCTCTGTTTCTCCTTCAATATGTCCTGTGAGTGTTAAATTTTCCAAAATCTCTTTCCTCATAATGTCTCTGAAAGTTCAACAAGCCATAATAATATAAAATATGCAAATACTCAAACCAACAAGTTCCTTTTCATGGACGAAATTTTATTGGCCGTATCTTTTTGTATCCTTGGCAAGGACAATCAGGACCAATTTGTTTCTATACGTATAACTTCTTTTTAAGGATACGCAACTAGAGAGCGTCTGTTTGAGGCTAGCAGAATTTATGAATGAATTGGGTCGGTCAGATCAGATTGACCTTCACAGTTTGGGTTATCTGTTTCATACCTATTTTCCTCTACCAATATTTTGTGACTTTGTGTTAAATAATATTTTAGCAGACTATTATTTTTAGGGGAAATGGTATCTCTGCTTGGACTTCCTGAGGTTGACCTTCGAGGTCAGATGGAAGACAAAATAAAGTAGTTGATTTTGATTGGCTGAACTAGCGTGGGAATGATAGATTAGAGAAAGATTTTTCAGTGAGTCGCGTCTTAACGGCCACACACTGTAGACGGGTTTTCTTTCATATCTGAAACGGCTCCCAAATGGGCGACGGGAACGACATAGGTAAATAGGCAGAACATGTCATCATGAACATTAATAAAACATCTAGGTTAAAATTCTGCGTGAACTAAAACAATTAGTGATCACTGGCCAAGAGAAGACAAGAGGGGAGCAGCCCCATCAGGGGAATATGCAAATTTGAAGCAAGCGGCTTTTAACTTTTTACTCATGAACGACAATTTGAATTCATCTTTTTTTTTTTTTTTAATCATTTCACTCTAAGCAAGGCATAAAAGCCACTAAGATGCAAGATGTTACTGAGTGTGAAAGAATATAAGAAAAACATTTAGTTGCGAAAAGAATAAAAGTAAAATTCAGAACTGACATTGCATTAGATTTGTAAAGATCAAACTTGATTAGGAGTCAAGAAGCCAGAGGAGAGTTTCACAAGCGAGAAGTTCGAGAATAGAAATTGTTAGCTTAGAACTTACGGTTACACCTAACCATTTCAACTGTAAAATGATGAGACCTTGCCGCCAACCTAGTACTGCGCTTAAATTCATAAAGTCTAGGTACTACAGAGGAGAGTTCTTCAGAACAATTATCATGAAAGTATTTATAGAAAAGGCACAGGGAAGCTACATTACGGTGGTGGGGAAGTGATTGAAGCCAAGATGCCAGGTCAGGACCAGTAACATTGCGGATTCTCCTTTGGATTTTATCAAGGATCTCTAAATATATAGCAGGAGCACCAGACCAAATGTGGCAGCAATATTCAAAGCATTATCGAACGGTAGAGTTGTAAATATGTAAGATAGATTCTAGCGAGAACAAAATGCCTAGAACGACACCTAGAACTTTCCTAACAGCAGACCTAGCAATTGATTCTATATAATCTCTCCACGTCATATCAATGTAAAACGTTTGTCTGAGAAAACGTAACTAATCTAAAATTATAATTTAGATGTCGTTTAATATAGTGTGGCCACTGAAAAACTGAAAGGTTTCAGAAAGTCATAACTTGTTCGTTTACAATCTTATTTTTGTTTTCTCTCTTGGTGATTAAAATAGCTACGTGTGATGTTCAGCAACGAGTAAAACTCATTGAGGTTTTTTATTCCAATGAAAGATCAATTATTCAAACTCATAGAAAATACTGACAACATTTTAATATCAGAATATCTCCTAGCGCTAACATGATTCGGAATCTAATCTTCCGGTTTGAAAAAACTGGATGTCGGCGATCTTCCGGGAAGAGGTCCTAAGCGCACTGACGCAATGATGGAATCTGTACAGCAGAGTCTCCTTGAGGATCCATTAGCTTCTACTCGTCGACAGTCTGCTCAACCAGGCATCGCCAGAACATCGTTTCAGAACATTCTGAAGCTGGATTTAAAAATGTTTCCATACAAGATTCAAATGGCCCAAACTTTACTACCCCAAGATACTCATGTGTTTGTAAAAATTATTTTTGTTTTATATCATTCGGTCTTTCATTGGCCACCAGTATTTGTCGTTCATATCGAGGGGATTGGGTAGAGATATTTACTGAGTATAGTTCCATGACCGAATATAGAAAAAAAAAGGAAACAAAAAGGACACTTATACTTAATATCAGAAAGAAACAGTTGAAATTTCTAGGGCACATAATGAGGAAAGAGTGCTTGGGAAATTTGATACTCACAGGACAGATTGATGGTAAGAGGGTCAGAGGAAAACAACGCATAACCTACCTAGGGAGCTTGAGTAAATGGATGGTGTGGAAATGTTTAGGAGAGATAACAAAAAGGCAGAATTTACCAAGAGCTACAAAGGGCAGGAAATTGTCGAGAGTCATACCTTCTGAAAGTACACGGCACATAGAAGAAGTCCCATCTAAAACATGTTGGGAAGAAGAATGTGCTGTCCTAATTTCTCGGATATCAATACAAAGTAAAAATCCTATATCGAACATTAGCCACTGATATATATGCTATTGTTTCAACTATTAAGCAGGCCTCTCAGACAACGTGGCCAGATCTTCGCCACTGTCGCTGAACAGGCGGGACCTAATACAAAACGAGAGTAACCACTGCTTTATTTTTTTCCGATTTTTAATGCCATGTGCCTTCAGGACATAAGCCGGTTATGACTCTCCACAGGTTCCTTTTCTTTATTATCTGTGAGTTGCCATGACATCTTGCGAAAGATAGTGGAGTGGTTTCCTGTTGTCTTTGGCAAAGTTTGGAATTGAGAGTAGGTGATCATGACTCTCCACAGGTTCCTTTTCTTTATTATCTGTGAATTGCCAGGACGTCTTCAGTGGTTTCTCGTTGCCTTCTCCATATTTTGGGAATTCAGAGTTTTCCTTCTCTTAGACCGGCTGCGACCCAAAGCTAGTGAGTTCCATCTAACCTGTTATTTAACCCATATTCGTAGGGAGAAGAGACAGGTTCGTTTCTTTTTATTTCTGAAAGTGAACGCAATAGTTTGAACTTCGCCTCCCTGATACCACTTTTAGCGCTGATATCGTCCATAGCCACCGTCTCCTTCCTTCTCGCCTGCCGGTCGCGTTGCTTTAAATACAATTCCAAATCTGGTTTCAAATAATTATTTTGTGGGTCGTTATGTTGCCCTCTAACGTTGGGAACAGGCTTATAAAACTTTAGCTGAAACATAAACAGCCGATATTCTGTGACCGACCCAGGACTTGTTCTTGTCTACAGTGTGTCTCTATTAAATTCTCCTCTTTCCGACTAGAAACATAATATCTATATTGCACATATCAGATTTGGTAAATTTCGAAAATAAATTGAAAGAATTAACATCAATGAATGCGTAATAAAAACATTTTAAAAAATGGAATATCATTTTTTGAATAAAGACATCTCCTTACCGTCCGTATATTCTATCTATAATTTTCTATTTTTATAAAATTAATAGTTAATGAAGATGAAAAATCGATACATTTGGTTTTTATCAAGTAGAGTTAATAAACCCATAACTTATAAAGATGGAATTACTAAAACGTTTATTTATTTCTTCTTCGTACGTCAGGTGTTGACCTAAATCAGTAGTTTTCAACCTTTCTGTGACCTCGACATATTACCTACTTATACTGAACATACACGATATAGAAACAGAAAGTTAATTTATGTTTCGATAACATAAGAAAGCAGATACTACACTTTGATCATAAACAAAATGTAGATAATGATATCCTAAACTCGGATAGTTCGTTGAAAGTCAAAACGATTTTTTATTTCTTGCTACTTCTTAAAAATCATACAAACTTTCAAAACGTGAAAAAAAGAAAAAAAAACGAAACCTACTGTTTTTAGAATTTACCAAAATATCAGGAATGTGTCAGATGTCATTGCATATTTCAGTACTTATGATTAGTGAATGAACTTTATATTGAATAGTTTTCTTCATTTTTTTTTTTATTGTGGGGGTATTTTTTCAAGTCAGTTATTCCGCCTCCTTAATTCGTACCAGTGAATTTTGGATGTTATCAATTTCTATAATTTTATTAAGCTAAATCCCCGATTTATTTTTATCATTAAAATATTTAATATCGAGTGTGAGTGAGCATATCGAAAATATGCTTCTAAATCTTAAGAAGCGAATTCAAGAAAACTCAAAAAAATGCTGATACCTAATTTTAAAATGTACTCTGTATTATTTTGTTTTCCACGGGAATATAGACTCTGATGGATATTTATTTGTAAAAACATTGACATATATTTTTACCGTACGATTCTAAAAACTATCGTTACTGATAAACTTGATATAGTAAGGATGTGTTTGAAAAATAGGAAAATGTCAAGTTTAATGCCATTTTGAGTGTGGACATTTTTTAAATGATTTTATTTATTTATTTGTTCCCTTTACATCTGTTTGAATGCTTTAATTCTAAGGAAGATCAAAAATGAAAATCAAAAATGAAATTCTGAATTATGTCCCGTGACATAAAAAATGTAACGACCACGAAAAATTATTGGAAATTTTGATTAATTTACTCATAGTGACAGTATTTTTGTTTGTTTAAAAAAAAGGTTTTGTTGTCATTATACAATGTAACCCGGATATAAGAGACCCGGATATAAGAGAAACTCGGATATAAGAGACTTCTTCTCCGGTCCCGACAACTCTCTTATATCCGGGTTACACTGTAATAATGATTTTAGAAGTACAATAAAGATAAAGAAATCATTTAGAGACCATGGAATAAATTACCCTGTTGTAACTGACCTGAAAGACTATCCCCACAAAGTTTGCTAATATAATAACCCCTTCAAAAAAAAAAAAAAAAAAAAAACAATTTATGAATAAGTACCGAAATCTTAATTAAAATTGGATAATTCCTTAATTTTGGATATATTTTTTAAATCTGAAGGTAGGTTTTCATGTAAAAGTGCGCAAAATGTTTGGATTATCACAAATGTTTTATGAAATTATTTGTGAATAAAAAAGTAAAAGTAAATTAACGATTAATTCAATGACATCTTAATGAATTTTTCCTAATTTATTTTTAAATAAATTTTCATATGAAAATAATTAAAATACTTCATTGGTGCAGTGACATCAATAGTTAATAAAATTGTCGAAAAATATTTCTAATGAGTAAAACAAAAGTATTTTTAAATTTTTTTCCCTTTTTTAAATATTCCTTTTGATATAGCGTAAGAAATTAAAAATTGTTTATTAAAAGTTTCATAAAATTTAAATACCGTATATACTCATATATAGTGCGACCCCTGTTTTATTTTGTGTGTGTGTGTGTCTGAAAAAACTGACTTTTTTCATTATCTCGCGTATAATGCGACCCCGACTTTTGAGTTTTGAGTAATACTAGTAGGGATCTATCTTAGTATTGCAGTACTAGGCATCATCCGGGAATATTTTATAGCAAATAAATGTTCTTCATTCTTTTCTTTTTTGTACAAAGCTACTCTAAAATGGGGAGAAAAGCTATTTATCGTAAAATATCTGATACGAAGATTTAGATACCTTTTTCGTTACCGTAGTTCCTTTTTTAGGCCTGCCTCCTACATTTTAAGTTTTTAACCCCTCCAGAAAAAAAGTTACCTGTGTATAATAATGTAACCGATCACCGAAAAATGCATGATTTTTAACCTCGTCAAAAAATGCATGATTTTTAACCTCGTCAAAAAAAATTACTTGCGTATAGAGTGCGACTCCCTATTTTTTTGTGTAAAAAACTGATAATAAAAACTTGCACTATACTTGAGTACCCCCCACTTTTTTTTGTTTTCAAAGAAAACAAGTTTTTTGATTGTGGTATGTTTGGTTTTCTGTTTGGTATGATTTATGGTGCGAATTTTTGAAAGTAAAAAATAAAGTGCATGGTTACAAGAAAATTATTATTTGTACTTTGAACGTTATGTTGGTGAAAAAGCATTTATCGTTTCAAGCAAAGTAATATTTTTTTTTACAAAATATTGTTAATCGATCCATAAATTCACTATTTTTCCCTGAAATAATTAACTGCGACTGATATTAGATTTTTAAGAGATTTTAAAATTGTTTTGATTTGTCTTTCGTCGACATCCATCAAATTAATTAACTAAACGAACTGGGCGGAAGAAAATTTGTCCTTACTTTTTGCTTTAAAAATGTCAAAAATATTTATTTAAAAACATAAAACTATTTTTCTTTTGCTTACGGACTTATCTTTAAAATTCAACAAAAATTTAACTTCAGATAAAAAAAAAATGTTCGTGGAGGCACCTATTTATTTCCAACAAATATGCAATATGGTTTATTTTTTAAAAAATACATACATTTTTTTTTTTTGGCCTCTTGCCTTTTCAATCTTCCATATTTAGGTACCATGACTAATAGGGGTGAAGCATTTTTCTTTACTTTCCTTTTTTTTTTTTAACTCTTGAAGAAAAAAACAATTCTATGCTAAGAGCGTTTTCTCACTATAATCAAACGAACTATTCCTTTTTTTGGGGAGGTGGGGGATACAGGCGTTTACCATTTTCTTGTGTATTTATTTTATTTCTATTTAAAATCTCATACCGTTTACTATTCAAATTAAAATACAACAAACAGATACATAAATCTAAGAATTTCTGAAGCGAAGTAAAAAAAAAAAAAAAGTCAAAAGTTTCACATTTCGAAACCAAGTAAAGGGTTTCTTATTTTTCTTTGACAAACATATGTTGATTCCTAGAATTTCTTCAATAAAAATCTATAAAGTTTGGAATTCGAAAGAGAAACTTATACAAATTTATTTAACAATAATTTAAGTCTTAAGATGTTCATTCCTTATAGTAAAATAGTTTTCCTTTAAGATTTCCCATGGCATTTTGTGATGGCGCCACGCTATGCATAGAAACCATCTGTTTCTGAGCAAATTGACAAGATGTTAAAAATTCCATCGGCGATTTTCTCAACAGAAATCGAAAAACCTGAAATTGAAAAGTGACCTGCGTTCGGAGACCTGTTAGACTATACAGCTGTGAAGTTTGTGTCGTTTGAATATCGGAGGAAATTTGATTAGTCTAGCAGAAACGGTCCTTCGCTGAAGTATTCACAAACATTACACACCTGTGAAGTCGTAGAGAAAGAGCTTAGAGTTATTAAAGTGGGTGGTTCTGTAGAAGGAGAAAAAGAGAGAGAGAGAGAGAGTGAGGGTGAATATATGCGAGTGTGTGTGTGTGCGCGCATATATTATCGATGAGAATTTATATTCAGAAGACAATCTACAATAATAATAATGTAAAACAAAGTTCAGTTAAAATGAACCACACACGAAGTTGTATGACATCTTAATTGTCACTACCGTCTCCTTCAACATCTATCTGTTTTTCAACCCGTTCGTTTCTTTCTTTCTTTCTTTCTTTCTTTCTTTCTTTCTAGGTAGGCCCTCCCTAGTATGGAGATTGATACATTATCTTCTTATACCCCTATTATTAATATATTCGTATATTTGTAATGTTAACAGTACTTACATCTATCTATCTATCTATCTATCTATCTATCTATCTATCTATCTATCTATCTATCTATCTATCTATCTATCTCAAATGTTTTATCACAAAGCTATTATTATTACTATTTATATCGGAAATATTATTTTTAAAGCATCATTGCGAGCGTGATTATACACCAGCATTTAAATATTATATCAACTCCAAGAATATGTATTTTGACGCAAGATAAAATTGTAGCACCCAATGTATATGTTTCAATTTACTCAAAATTAAACACACAAGTAATATAGTTAGATTACACTAAAATGATAACAAAAAATGAAGTGGAAAAGATTAAATTTAATCAATTGCTAGGTCTGTTGCTAGGAAAGTTGGTTCACTGTGTCGTGCTAGATAATTTTTCTCAGCAGAATCCATCTTACATATTCACCCATGCTTAGAATATTGCTGCCACATATGGTCTGGTGCTCCTGCTATATATTTAGAGATTTTTGAAAAAAATCCAAAGAATCCACAATATTATTGGTCTTAACCTGGCATCTCGGCTTCAGTCACTTTTCCACCGCCATAATGTAGCTTCCCTGTGCCTTTTCTATAAATATTTTAATGGTAATTGTTCTGATGAGGTTTCTGCTATATTACATAGACTATGAATTTAAGCATAGTACTAGATTGGCAACAAGTTCTCATCACTTTACAGTTGAATTGGCTAGATGCTAGAACCGTAAATTCTATGTTAACAGTTCTTCACTTGCACTTCTCGCTAATAGAATTCTCTTCCGGCTTCATGCTTCTCGGCTAGCTTTGATCTCCAAAAATTTAAATGCTATATCAGTGATTATCTACTGTATTCTTGATTCGTCTTCCTTTATTGTTCTCGCTCGTTAATAATGTTTCTCTTTTTCTTATTCTTTCACACTCAGTAACATTCTGTGTCTTAGTGGCTTTATTGCCTTGCTCAGGGGTGAAATGATTAAAAACAAAATACCGATACTTGTATATGTTTTACAATAAGGAATATATCAACATTAGCCAAACAATATATTAATGCACGGTATATCCTCCTTGGCTTACGAACATATCACGTTGAAACACCGGTTCTTGTCCGACTACCGAACTGAAGCAACGACAAGCCTGATCAGTACCTCGATGGATGGCAGTTTGGGAATACCAGGTGGTGTAAGCTTGGATGTGCTTGTGGTGAAATGGATATCGGCTCTAAATGAAAAATTGAAGAATCGAGTTCGAATTCTAGCTGAGTTCATTACATTCATTTACTTGCAAATAATCTTGTGGAAACTATGAATACATTCCTTCTCCCCCAGCTACGGGTTAAATAGCAAAATAAATTGGATCCTATAGACTTAGTTAGCAACCAATCTACCTCAGAAAGAAACGGCAGCCTACTATGGGAAATCTTCTGCTTAGTTAGCTATGAATCGAAAGACACATGATTGCCCAAGCGTGTATCACGCATGTATGGTACTTCAGCACAAACACAGGCCTGTTTGTGGGATCGTAAAGTTAACGAATGCCATTCTATGATACATTATTCGAACTATTTCTCTTTATCTTTCTTTTGACCAAATCAAAATAGATATCATCCTTCATAGTGTTGTATTTTTATTTTTCGTATATATATATATATATATATATATATATATATTAAGACATTTTTATGTTTATGCGTTCTATTTTTTATAGATACAAATATTTAAGTAAATGCTCTGTTTATAACAAACAGTAATAACGACATTTACCGGCCTGAATATCCGAGAAATTTTCATAGAAAATATGCGTCCTCCGACAGGATATATATATATATATATATATATATATATATATATATATATATATATATATATATATATATATATAAAGTGGACACTAAGTTCAACACAGAGTAGCAACAGTCTGTTTCATGCTTAAGCTTAGAACTATATTTTTAGTATATATATATATATATATATATATATATATATATATATATATATATATATAGAGAGAGAGAGAGAGAGAGAGAGAGAATGTGTGTGTTGGGATTTTTCCGGTCGCGTGTGGTTATGTACATAGCAGTGTAAGCGGAATGAACAAAAACCACAAAGTGGTCATTAAGGTCAACATCGAGTGTCGACAGTCTGTATCATGCATGAAACAGACTGTCGCCACTCGATGATCACCTCAGTTTTCATTTTTAGATTTAAAAGCAGTCTTATCCCTGATATTGAGCACTTTTACCCATAAATACAGCATACCTTAGAACTATATTTTTTTATTACACACACGCGCACACACACATACACACAGGTGTGTGTATATATATATATATATATATATATATATATATATATATATATTGTTGAGATTTTCCCCGGTCGCGTGTGTGTTTGTATTCAGCAGTGTGAGTGGAATGAACAAAAAATCTAAAAGCTTGAGAGTAACTGTTTGGCATTTTTTATTTAGTCGAAAAAGTAGTGCAAAATAGTTGTCATTTGCGTTGAAAAAAGATGAGTTTTCCTAGTTAACAATGTTCGTGAGTGTAGTAATTTCTGCACTAGTTACCACGGGAGGAACGAGAAATACAAATATGACACTCTTAGGACAGGCCTCGTCGTTGTAGCAGGAGTTGTGTGTAGTTTCCTTTGGTGAGTGTTTGAAAGGATATTTCTCCGCCAGTTCCTGCGGGAGGAACAAGAAAACCTAACGTCAAGTTGCCAAAACAGACCGCGTCTTCTGCAGCAAGGGTTGCGTGTAGTCTTCTTGCAGGAGTCTTGAATGTAGAGACCGCTGAAAGTGAAAAATGGAAAAGAGAGGTGGCCGTGAGCTAGAGGCTGCCGAAATGGAAAATGAAAAGAGAGCGATAACTGGTCGAATGTAGAGGCAGCTGAAATTCAATGAAAAAGACGGTTGAATATGGCTCGGTCATGGCTTTTATAACCTCAAGGACCTCCATTTATACTCTGCTAATTATTTACACAGTTGCTGCTGCTTAATCAAGGAATCAAGTAAGGAAACCCACATATGCCACAATAACCAACAAGTGAGATAGCTTTTATAATATATATATAATATAAGGCAGGATGTGTGTGTGTGTAACGGCCGCAAATTTCTACGGATTTGCACCAAAATTGACATGCACATGCTCCAAGTTAGCTGGAAAACCAAGACTTTGCATTTCCCAACTCCCATCGATAGTAGAAATAATCGATTTTTTTTCATGCATCTACGGCACTTTTCATGTAGTTTGCGGCCATTTTCTACTGGCCAGCGTGAGAGCCTATAGCTGGCTGCCACGAATAGACAGGAAGATTCTATTGGCCAGCGTGAGAGCCAACAGCTGACTGACACGAATGTTAACTAGCATGCTAACATGCAAAAAAAATCAATAGCTGCATTCGTCACAAGTGGGAAAAATTTAAATCTGCATGGCACTTTACTCCAATTGGCTTATTCGCTTGCTTAAACTCAACGTTGATTCTGATTCCGCAGAACTGGGTTTGGTGTGAAAAAGTATTTGTTGTTAACATTCTTTTTTCATTCGGTTTTTCCAGTTACGAGTCCTTTTTTAAAGCTGATCGTTTTGTGTTCATTTTGTTTGGTTCTTTTTTCGTAAGAGATTTAATGTTTAATATAGAGCTTAGAAAAAATTCGCAGTGTGAGATAGGCAAGAAGTAAGGCATGTAGCAACATCAGCACGGCAAAGGGCGCTCCTTTAAAAGCAAGGAAGGGCAAAAATATTTTAAGTCAAGTGATAGCGATTGCTGTATGAGTCGTACGATTTTTTAATCAAGCACGGGCAACGCCGGGCTATGCTGCTAGTATTCAATAAAACTCTGGAGTAGGTCAAGAATATAAGTCCATTAAATTTTTATTGAATATAGATCTGGTTATCTATTAAGCCTTTCTGGCACAAGTTCTGCTTGGCTAAAAATACGTTAAATTCTCGTAATTTTAATTGAGACTCCTTATATATATATATATATATATATATATATATATATATATATATATCTGACATCACATATTATGAAATGGATAAACAGTTGTATTATAAAATGGGCATTGATGATTGCGTCTAGCATGAAACAGTCTGTCGCCTTTATCCCTGATATTGAGCACTTTCTTTATTCTATAAATATAGCACACCTTAAAACTATATTTCTTCATATATATATATATATATATATATATATATATATATAAGTAGCACGCAGTGGATGGTGGTGGTAATGAAACAGTGCTCGATGTATAATGAAAGAGCTAAAGTTTATACTACTATTAAATGTTTTTATTATTAGTATAAATTTTAGGTCCGTTATTATGGCATTTTGTTTCTGGCCGTTTGGTCAATATACACACACACACACACACATATATATATATATATATATATATATATATATATATATATATATATATATAGAGAGAGAGAGAGAGAGAGAGAGAGAGAGAGAGAGATGAGTGTGTGTGTGTGTGTGGAGAAAGAGAGAGAAGAGGGCGGGATGGAGAAAAAGAGAAAGAGAAATGAAGGCTACATGCTCTGTGACGGGTAAGGTCATTGAGCAGTCATTTATCAATGACCTTAACTCGAAAAATTTTCATTGAAAGACCACCAAAGACGAATCTTTTTTCAATACCAATGGTTGATGAATCATAAATTGTTTTCGCATAATTCAACTTCTGAATGACACTGCTTCATACTGCAATTTTGTAAACATATGATGTTTAAAAATAATAAAATATGACCCATTAAAACTTCAATTCAATTGTTCCCATTATCAGCTTTCTGCTTTCCTTTCACTATGAATGTTCGTAATTTCACGCGGCGATTTTCCTAAATTTTTTGTGGCATTTGTTGTCAATAATTCAAAAATTAAAATGAAAATATTTCTAATAAAAGTAAAACAATCCACATGTATATGGAAATAGTTTTTTTTGAAGATGAAAAATGTTAGATATTTTTGGACAGATTAGGTTTTAGCCCAGCAACATATCAATAGGACACCCAGCGAGGAGCGAAATCGCTAAAATTAAATCGTTAGCCTAAATAAACATTCGGTACACATTTTTTGAAAACAAAACACTATGAAAGTATACAAATAGACTTTTATTATAGTAAAAATACCAGCAATGCATTTTATATAAAAAAAATTACCAATAATACATAAAATTATCAAATTACTTCTAAGCTCTCAAGAAAAGTAAATTTTAGAATTAAATGATCTATAAGGAGTTGATATGCCGTTAAACAAACAAATCAAACAATCATTTATGTAGTAAAGAGAGAAAACGTAAAAGATTCTGCTAAGGCCTCCTTTACTTACAGAAAATCAGATTTTTATAGAAGCCACAATTTCCGATAAAACTTTATGAATAACTGTGTTGCTATCTTGTAAAAATACTGCAATATTTGCCGATTAAAGCTGAATCGATGATTTTTACACCGCACTATTGGGATAGTTGGCTAAAAATTAATTACCTTTTTACTTATTTCATCTCTAAAGACATTTTAAGCAACTGTTAGTAAATATCTGTTTCCAATGAGGACCATTGGCGGACCTACATTTTTGGGAACAGGATATGGGGTCACTTCGCAACCAGTAACAATAGATTCGAAGATCTGTCAAAATATAGACTATGAATAGATTCAAAGGGTCCATACAGCTGGGGGTTCGAGCATTGCATGCCCCCAAGAAGATATTGAAATTTAACCCATTGCAGGGGAATTTTGAGGGCATATGAAATAGTCATGAAAGCATATTCTAAGGCCAACATTAGCTACTTCAACCCAGTGGCTTATGACTCTATCATTAAAATGGCTTCATGTTAATAACAGCCAATTAAAAAAAATCATCGATTGAAAAATTCTCTCATTAAAAAGTTGGTCCTTTCTGGGATTAGGGGCTATGACGCTTAAGCTTCATTGATTTAGAATAGAAATATTAATTTAGATAAAACTCCCATATATTATTTCAAATATAGAATCTTGAAGGTTATAATTCGTTTCTAATTGTGATTAAATTTCGTTTCAGAGACAAATCAAATAAATAATAATAACCGTTTTCTCGCCTGTTTGTCAAAATAAAATCTTGAAATCTCATAGACAAACAATATATAGTTACTGCTCCGTAGCTTAATGATAGAAAAGCATTTATTTTATACAAATATCTATAATTCAGCATAATCTCCTTCCTTGTCAATGCACATAACTCAGTGGTGTATATTAATCATACATATCAAATTTTATGCAGTTAAATTTTCAGCTCAAAATTAATCTAATAACTATATGTCAAGTTACGGTTTTATTGATCTCTCATCTTATGGACAATTCCAAAGTCGTATTTGGAACTTTTCGTATTGTACAAAATTATGTGAGCTATTCAGACAGTGTCGGGTGTTTGATAACTACCGTATTTGATGGCATATAAGACGCACGGGTGTATAAGACGCACCCCAATTTCAGCAGGGCAAATCAAGAAAAAATTAGTAATTAGTAAAATTATTAGTAAATGGCCTAGGCTATATTTATGAGGCATTATTTTGGTTAAACAAGTCATGATTACAACTAAACGAAAAATAATAGGAAAAAAGAACACTAGCCTATAAAAACTTTATTATATCCAAAGGTAAGAAAACAAAATAAAAATCAAGCAATTATTACAATTGAGCAAAACAGTACAGTTACCATTAAAATTTTATTCATCTTCAAATCCATAAAATTCATCGTCTTCATTATCAAAACTCTGATAGTCATTTTCACTACTACTATCATGGAATAATTAAGATATAAAAATTTTGATTATATTTATACCAATGCAACCGGAAGTTATTGCAAGAAAAATATTAATGAAACAAATATATTTTACAAATATATAAGTTGAATTTATTGCATATAATTTTAGTGAAATGAAGTACTAATATTAAATGTGATGAAATTAATATAATGAATATTATCAATGATAACACTTTTAATCTGCATAATAGCCTTTTAAATAATAACAATTATCAAAGTTACTCTAAAGTCTAAGCTAATAGGAGTTGCGAGGTAGCTAATTTCGGCCGACTGTCGCGAATTTTAAACCTACATATGGAATATAAGACGTAGAGAAATTTTAAAAGATATTTTTTTTTTAAAGTGCGTCTTATATGCCGTCAAATACGGTACTTCATCTCATAAAATCACACATAAAATCTGATTTAGGAGAAAACAAAGTACAATTCCAAAAAGAAATAATATTGCGCCATGATTTGATTTTTTTTCATAATAATTTTGCTTCATTAAATAAATCAATTTTGAGATATTCAAATGGGTTGGAAGATACTCTGGTGAATTATTGACGATTTTCATCAGTGAAGGTGGTTTAAAATCAGTGACTACAAAATATCGAAGCCCAGAAAATATATCATATGTCATACATCTATAACAGAACGCGTTTGCGCGTGTTTTTAAAAATCCCTATGACAGCTGTCGTAACCTAGGGAAACTTACTGAATAGAATAATCACACGAAGGTTGGTAATGAACGATAATACTTAGGACAAGAACAACACATATAAGATTCATCAGCGGCGCGTAATAGTAGTCAACTGTTAGAAGTGAATCAAGGGAATTCCACAATGAATCTCCAACTGCAGGATATCTACCATCCACCCCACGTGGTCAGATGTGGCACAAGGCCGAATTTAATGTGGGGTATCCGAGCCCATAGCTCGGCCAAAAATTCATCGTAGACCCCGTATAAAACGGGGTCAGGTAGCTGTTTCCCGAGACGAGGCTTTGACATAGCCTCATCTGGGGATCCTCTCTGTCCGGAGACGAATCTCCGATTGCAGACCAACATACAGTATTTACTACTGTATTTATATGAATGGGGACATACCCATTATCGTCCGTAGATATGCTACAACAATGGAATGCAGATTTTATCGCAGTTACAATGTTTGTCTTTGTAATTTAGACCTGAAGATGATCTTAGAAAAGGCGGAAAGTACTTGCGTAAAAAAAAAAAAAAAAAAAAAAAAAAAACCTAGGCGCCTTTCTTGTTGAATTTCATCTTAACACCAATAAACTGATTGGACAACTGGAAAGATCAGTATAAAAATAAGTAGGCACAATATGTCTATATTATTCAATGAAATTTGCTGATAAGTGTGGACGGACAGATCCCCCTACGAAACTAGAGTCGGGATGCTGAAGGTAACATCAATCAACTAAGTGGCAAACTCTTACTATTAGGTTGGTGCAAAAATAATGTCGGTTTTTGACGTTAAAAAATACGTCAAAAACCGACATTATTTTTGCACAAAACCTAATAGTTCATCAGTAAAACGGCGTGGTCTAGTTACCAATCTAGTAACTCGTTTAAATTCATGTAGTCGGGGCACCAAGGAGGAAAGCTCATGAAAACAATTGTCATGAAAATATTTGTAGAGAAGGTAGAGGGAAGCCACGTCACGTCGGTGAGAAAGGGACTAAAGTCGAGCTGCCAAGTCAGGATCGATTACAATACAGACACGTCTTTGAACTTTTTCAAGAAAATATATATAGATATATAGACAGAACGCCTTACCAGAGCTGGTAGTAATATTCAATGTACGGACGAACGGTAGATTTATAAATATACAAGATGGATTCTGACGAGAAAAATTATTTGGCACGACATAGGGAACCAACTTTCCTCACAGTAAATCTAGCAACTGATGCAATAGAATCACTCCGCTTCATGTCAGTGTAAAATGTGAGCCTAAGAAAGCACAAAGAGTCGCTCTTCTGGAGGTTAGCATCAGCCATGCTGATGGTAGTCAGAAAACGTGATTAAATGAAAGCAGTTTTGTTTTGGGGGCATTAAAATTTACAAGTCATTCCTTGCCCCAGTTAACTACTGATTGGAGGTCCTTTTCGAGAGTAGTTGTCAGTTTTACATTGTTGGACCTGTCAGACTTGCTATTAAAATAGGATTTTAGTATTATAATATTATTTCGATCTGTAATCATAATTTAATTATTTATAACTATGTGTATTTAATTCTGGTGTCACCAGAGGATATGTATTAAAGAGGAATATTTAAGTGGTGTTCTGCGAGTTACGTAACGGTTATTTGCGCGAAAAATGGAATCGATGACCTGAGTTCAAATCCCGGCTTAGTTTGTTGCGTTCACTTCACTCTAATGGCATTGGAAAATGCATAATTCACCTCTTCTTCTCTCGGCTGTGGATTAAATATTATCTAAACTGGGCTCTATCAATTTAGGAAAGGAGAACTTTGAATTAAAAACTATGGAGACAGAAACAGGAATCCACTTTACTATATTTCGCAAGAAGTCATTGCAATTCACAGATAAGAAAGAAAATCTCTACGTGAAGACTGAAGAGACATGTCCGTCTTTGTCCTGAAAGAATTTTGTATTAAAAATAAATAAATAAATAAGTAAATAAATAAACAGGATATTTAAGGAAATAGCGAGAAATAGCTTATAAGGTTGACCGCAGGAAGATTTTATTTGTTTGTAATCAGAATTTCCTTCATTGTTAGTTTATGAATAATCAAAAGTACTTAACACTAAATTGTTTAGCCTTTATTAAAAAATATAACCATGAGAGATAAGAGCTTTTGGTAAACACTTCATAACGAATGTTTTGAATCTGAAAAAGAATGAAAGCTTGTTTAGAGTTTTTCTTAATTCAATGCTTTAAAAATTCGACATAATCGGACGTATGTCGACATTATTATTAGGTTGGTGCAAAAATAATGTCGACATTATTTTTGCACCAACCTAGGTCCTAATATTATTTTCTTTAGCATAAGGTGTGAACGTTTTGAAATATTACTTTTTATAAAAACAGACAGATCTGTCACCCGTTGAATCACTATTCGAGAGAAAATTATAATGGATTATAATTTTTATTAAGCAACCAATGTTGATAAAAATCCCCACATATACTTACACGCACCGGTCACTTTAGTTAGTAGGTACACTTCTCTAGTACCGGGTTTCTGGGAGACAGCGCATAATATGACAGAAACAGCAGTTTGAACTCAAAACCCCGGCCACGATGACTTTTGAGTAACCACAACCATTGACGACTTCCAAAACAGTTTTGTCTACCCAATTTCACTCACAACGCTTGGGTTAACCCGAGGCATGATTTTCAGACACCTACCGAAGGTGCACCGCACGATGTGATCGCATCCACAGACTGATAACATCAGAAAGTCACCTTCCTAACAAATCGACCATTATATATATATATATATATATATATATATATATATATATATATGTATGTATTACTCTGTTCTGGACATTGAGTTCTACCTGGATTCTATCCTCTTCGGAATTTTTATATATATATATGTATGCGTATGTATGTATTTATATATTATATATATATATACCCAAGTATATGATTGGTGTATACGGAATAAATTCCAATAACCAACAATTACTATTCTTAAAAGAGTGCTCAATACAGAGTAGAGCAGATATAATTATTTATTTAAAAAAATTATAACATAAATATGTTATAAAATCACTACAAAAATAGGCATTTTGTTTTAAAACCCCTGGTGTCTTATCAAGTGATGTAAATATAAATATATATATATATATATGTGTGTGTGTGTATTAACCACTAATATTATATATATATAGAGAGAGAGAGGGAGAGAGAGAAAGAGAGAGAGAGAGAGAGAAATAGATACAAAGTGATATTGAACTATTAATTACAACGCAAATTTCATTTTTTTTAATAGTCTTTTGTCATAACCACTACTATTTTATAACTGACTTCTTTTTAATGTGGTTAAGTATAACTTTAATTTTCTTCAAGGATTGACACAATGGACTTTTCTTACTTATGTCATTATTTTTTCTTGAACATTATTCCGAAAACGAGAGTAAAGCGAGAGATTTTAGTCTGCCTTTAATAGTGCGTCCATTGCTGTAAGATACAATCAATAAATAAGCCGACATTTTTTAAACGGTTTCACCCCATGCAAGCAGTAAAGCCACAAAGTATTACAGGGTGCGGAAGAATTAGGAACAGAAACAATAATGGTTAGCAGAAAGAGAAGATAGTAATCAGGAGGACAGTAGATAGCGATTGACATTGCATTTAGATTTTTGCAGATTAAAGTTGGCTGAAGTTGGAAGGGAGTTCCACAAGGGAGAAATGCGAGAGTAGAAACTGTTAGTATAGAATTTAAGGCTACATCTAGCTAGTTCAACTGTAAATTGATGAGATCTCGGCGCCAGTTTAGTACAGCGCTTAAATTCATAAAGTCTAGGTATTACGGCGAAGAGCGATATTTATTCCTGCTATGTACAGAAATGTGGCACAAGGCCAAAGTAGGGAATGATGAAAAAGGCGGTCTTAACTTTAAACTTAGCTAGCCACAAACACTGACCCAAACACACAAACAATATTCCTTACACCAAAACAACGCATTCTTACTTACCTTTCTTACTACATCCAACATCCATCATAGCGAAGAGCGATGTTTATTCTGTACAATACAGAAATGTGGCACAAGGCCGTAGGTGGGATTGGGGAAAAGACGGTCTTCTTTTGTCTTAACTATAAGCCGCAAACACTGACCCAATCATACGAACAATATTCCTTACACCAAAACAACACATTCATGCGTACCTTTCTTACTACACCCACCATAATACCTCATTGTCTCTATGAAAATACTAACTAGTCCCCATATTTACAATTCATTGTCTGTGGGGGGAGGGGAATAAAACAACAATTCCAAAAAAACTAGCCCCAATGAGTATTTACATCATAGCGAAGAGCTCATTCGAACAATTACCATGAAAGTATTTATAGAAAAGACACTGGGATGCAACCTTACGACGGTAAGAAAGTCAGTGAAGCCGAGCCGCCAGATCACGGCCAATAATATTGATGATTCTAATTAATTGAACAGGCTCAATCTCACATCAATCATCATTTTTTTTTTAAATCGGCATGACCCATGTAAGGTAGTAAAGCCACTAAGACACAAGGAGTTACAAAGTGCGGAAGAATTAGGAACAGAAACAATAATAAGCAGAAAGAGAAGATCGTAATCAGGGGGACAGTAGATAGTGATTGATATTGCATTTAAATTTTTGCAGATTAAAGTATGGCTGGAAAACATGTAGCCGGAAGAGTGTTCCACAAAATTATTAATTAGTATCATAATTTAAAATGACTTATAATAACTAGTTAATTTGATTGACTTATATAGTATATAGATGTGAAAGAGAGGGAGAGAGAATGTTGTGAAAATGACACGTTTATTTGAGCTGCAAAAAATAAATAAAACAGAGGCAGTGAACGATGAACCGATCGGTGGGAAAAGAATGTCTATCCGGGCTTTTGGTCATGAGAATAAAACACAGAACATTTTACTATTTAAGAAGAGGAATCCAAAATTGAAGAGTGAAGTATGTGGAATGGTCATCTGTGAAAAGTGTTGATTCTTTGACCATCTGTGCTGATACTGATACGATTGGCTTGGATAAGAGCCTAGTAATATCTACGTCAGAATGGAGGTTTAATCATATCCTCTTTTCATTTTTAAGACGAGTGTTTTTCTCATCGAGATTTTCATCGTAGTGTGTGAGAGGTTTTACGTTGAGGACTGTCTAATGAGCAATAAGAGGCGGTAAACACCTGCGAATGATCACCTGGTTTTGAATGGCAACATTATTTCAAGGAAGGGGATGATAAGAATTTAAGACAGAAAGAGAGTAGGAGGAAAGGAATGATAAACAGAAAAAGCAATTGGGAGACAAGAATATTGAAAAGAGAGAGGGTAATGGATGGAATCAAAAGAGGTAAGAAGAGAGATGAGAGAAGATAGATATGAAGAAAATTAATCGGAGGAAGAAATAAACTTGTGATATTAGATTAGGTAAGAAGTGTAAACTACTTCGGTGCTTATATTTAAGCTTCTTCGGGGATTGACGCTTATTTACAAACTATGCATGGAATCATATCTTTTTTCTTGGATATTAGAACGAAAGACTAACTTCTGTTCCGTTCTCTGATCTGCTGCCGAGTTAAGTACTCTGCTAATGATATTTTTTACTCATTTTCATCCAATAAAAAGTAGAGTTTTCCCCAAATTTATTCACAGGGCTTAAGCATCGAAAGAAATTAAATAGAAAAGCTATCCTCTACTAAAGTATGTTAACTATTGCTTTTTTTCATTCTTGTTTATTTGATTTGAGTTTAAGGTCATTAAAAGTAAATTTTGCAATTTTGTGATATACATAGAGAGGTGCTGAAAAATTCTTGGCTCAACCTACTTCCTAAAATTGGATCAAATATCCAAACATCAGAATTTTTTCTTAAATATTGTTTTAATTGTTTTACTAAATATCACGCAATACAAGGCTCGAAAGCCGCTCAAGTTAGAGTGCTACAGTTGAAACGGTAATAATGAATGAGGTGTGTGATATCAATGGAAGAGAAAGTGGTAGAAAGTGCAGATTATGAGGATATGGAGGATAGATAACTGTTGACTCGACTTGAGGAGGTCAAGTGTTTAGGGAAGCATCCATGCAGGAGTCTGTCCCACAAAGTGTCAAGAAAACCTAAGTAGAACTTTCCCATTCACATCAGCCTTCAACAAGTTTTTGTTCTTGTGGAGTGAGAGACCTTCTCAAGCACATACCAGATTTAAAGGGATTTAAATTAGGAGAGTTCCACATGTAGTAATTCATGGCTCACCAGTCTTGCTGCAAAATATACAGCAACCACTTGATCCAGAGCTTGACTAACTCATCCAACATTTTGATGTATGTGGGAAGTGGGGTGGTATTATATGAACTTCATTTTTCACAGCTTGCAGGAGAATCACAGACTATGGAAATTTTGGTTTGGTTTGTTTTGTTTTACAGCATATCAACCATAATGTCGACAAAATTTTTATTGCTGGTAATATATTTTTCTTCAAAAATCTATTTCTGGGAATATGTTTCCTTGTAGAAATCTATCGCTGGTCAGATTTTTTTCAAAAAATGTATAGCTGTTTGTATTGCTGGTATTTTTTTTTTTAAAGTATTGCTGATAATAATTTCTCTTTCAAAAATTATTGCTGGTAATAATTTTTTTTTATTACAAAGTATTTCTGGTATTAAAACCTATTTTTACACAAGTTTGGGTGTTAACTATTGCCCATAGCTGGGACCCTAACAGGTGCTACCACCCTGGGTCAGGGTGGACATGAGAACACCAGCAATTAAAAGATGGTTCCATGCTCCTCAAAATTTCCTGATCAGAGGCCTTGCTGTTGGATGTAGTTTAGCGTCTTACCCAGGACGTGGATGTAGTTTATAGTCATAACCCAGGATGACTATGGGAATTTGGTGTGTATCACAGAAGAGATCTTCATAGTGTCATCTGGCATACCTCCTGGTCATTTTCAAAACACTTGCTATCTCCAAGTTGTTATTGGTGGCCAGTGCCATGGTGTGCCTTTTCCTTTCTTGCATCAGACTGGAATCTGCTATGTGTGTGAAAATGAAATATGTTTAAATTTAGAACATGCAACATCATATTACATTAGATTGTCTTCTATTTATGACCTGTTAAAGATGCATCCTCATCTAGTGCACCTTTTTATTAGATAATTTTGTGTGTCCCAGAATCAAATGCATTTGTCAAAGATGTTATTAATTCGTTAAACTAAATCTTGTAAATAAAAGAAGAGAAATAGAAACTACGAAAAAAAAACAAAAAGCCAAAAATCAAACAAAAATGACATTGTTTATGAAAGAAAATATTTTACATATTAAAACAAAGACAAATAATTCGCTTGAAGTGAATTTAGTTGACATGTTAAAATAAACATTTCAAATTTCAAAAAAGAAAAATTTGGTATGTGGCAAGATAAGCAAATTTCAAATCTAAACTGTCTGTCCATTTTTTTTTTTTCATCCCAAGAAAGGCAATAAAGCCACTAAGGCGCATGAGGTTACTGAGTGAGAAAGCATGAGAAAAAGAAAAAGAAAAAAAAAACAGAAATTAAGAAGAAAAAAGATAATGATTGACACTGCATTTAAATTTTTGACGATCAAGTGGCCAGAAGAGAGAAGTGCAAGCGATTCAGTTTAAATACAAGTCATAAAAAATGATTTCAAAAGGCCAGCTTTATACTCTTTCCTAGTTACCCATTGGTTGTTGCCAGACAGAAAAGGAACACAGATCTCCATTTCAATTTCCTTCAAATTCTGTGTACATGTATGTTTGCATATGCACATATATATATATATATATATTAATTCAATGAGAGACCTAAAAATATTTCAACAAATTTTTATTTTAAAAATGATTTTATTTATAACTGAATATTTTCCTAAATTTCAATAAAACGTTACAAGTATGATTTTTAGAGTTTAAAAACTTCATGATTTTTATTGTTCAGCTCTGGGTTATGGGTCGCACAAACTGAGCGGAAAGGGAATGTATTATTTCAAACTCAAGTCAAATTGTGTGTATCTGTATGTGTGTATGCATATACTTGTATATACATTAAATAGCATAAGCACATGTAAGTCACTCATGTGCAATACAGGCATAAGCATATACACGGCATACAAAGTCACACACAGATAGTGTGCCATGAACAGAGAATTAGTTCTTTTATAATATAGATTTTCTTTCTTAGATTTGACCATTAATTCTGAGTCTCTTTAGTACTTAAATGGATAACCGCTTAGTAAAAATAGGTATAAGTGGCCTGCTGAAGTTCGTGAGCCTTTCTAAATAAAGCTTAATAAGCTCCAAGATTAATTAATTTAATCACCTGTATGTATATGTAATGGAGAAACATGCAGCCTAATGATGAAAAACAAATTATTTTGCACAACAAATATTTCTCAATGTTTAACTTTGATTCCTGCAAAAGAAAACAGTGTGTCAAAACGACGTTTTTTTCCTTGACACCACTATTGTTTTAACTACCTTCACTCCTCAATAATGTTTACTGTTTTAAAAAATGATGATTAGAATTTTAATAAAACCTAAACATGTGAAAATAAATTTATACATTTTCTTTGTTCTTCAAAATTTACAGCAAAAATATTAAACACTATTTACTTATTAGATTTTTTATTTACACTATTTGTTATATTGTTTATTAGAATGGTTGGCAAAACATCGGCTAATTGTCAATCAATTTGAATTTTATAAAAGGGAAAATGATTTACTTATAGCTAGTTCACATATTTTTAAAAATGAGTAAATGTTTGTAAATTTATGAATAAAATTGTTTTCATATTTATTTCTTTATAAATTGGTAAATAGTAAATATTGCATTAGTTTTAATACAATGGTATTAGTATTTAGAATTTTGTAAATAAAGAATCTAATGAATAATGTTTAATATTTTTGTTGTCAATTCTCAAGGACAAAGAAAATGTATAAATTCACTTTTGTATGTTTAGGTTTTATTACAATTCTAATCATCGCTTTTTGAAACAAATATGGCTGAGGAGTGAAGGTAATTAAAACAATAGCAGTTTCAAAGGAAAAACCATCTTTTTGACACATCATTTTTTGTGCACTTGTATTTACATATTTACTTACACGTCACTATATGAAGACAAGTATACTTCTTTACTAAGTGTAGCTTAGTTTTGGCACAAGGCCATGAGGAATGATCTGTGAGACTAGCTTGTTAACTGTGACACTATGAGTGCCTCTTGATATACAGTTACAAACCTTATACATGCATGAATACATGGATAGCATTAAAGAAAGGAAAAACAGCAAGCTGAGCTCAAATTGCATCCACTTTTGCATTAATGCTCTTGGAAAAGGCATGAATCCATTTCCTCTCCCTCCAGCTATAGGTTAAACAGCACTATCTAATCTTGCCTGGCAGTTAGTCTAGGGGGACAACTCTAAATGCAAAATTAACATGAAGGCAACAGAAGCATCTTTGCAATTCACAGAAAATAAAGAAATCTGATTATGTACATCCTGAGTAGACATGGCATTAAAAACACTCACACGATACTTATATTTTTGAAAGAACATTAAAATTTTGTATTTTATATTAAAAAGTAATCTACAAGCTAAACAATAACTAACAGGACAATATCATCTCATATGAGCATGAATAATAAATATTATACAAAATCAGTCAAGAATGAAATCCTGTTTAACATGACATCACACACACACACACAAAAAAAAAAGAAGAAATTTATAACAACATTTCACAAACTATAAACATACTGACCTCACTGTTGATTGTTTGTTGAAAAATATTCATAGCAAATTCCAGTTTTGAATAACACGGCATTTTCTTTTTCTTTTTTTACCTGTGCACTCTTTATTCTGTCTCTTGACATAACTTTTGAGAGGCAGCAAATTATGTCAGTTGGTTGTTTTTCTTTAGTGGCATATCAACCCCTATATGTTATTTACATATTTTCTAAATATTTTGTATGCAATTTTATGCCTTCAACTACAGATATTTTGTACATAATTTTATACTTTCAGGGTAAACGTTTTGTGATGTCAATGACCACATGTTGCCATTTTTGGGATGTCAATGAATATCTGTTGTCACTTTTGTAATGCTCGTTGTAGTAGAGACTTTGTAATTGCTGATACAACTATAATACACTATTGAACAATACTGGTGTCAGATGCCTTCGAATAACACTTGCATTAATAGTACTTGCTTGATAAAACTTGCTTGAATAGTAATCTGTATAGTGATCTGAATAGAGAAATAGTATAGTGAATAGAGTAGAGAATAGCGGACAGTATAGTAATAGAGGATAGACTAGAAATGCAGATCCGAATAGTAGTAGAGGATAGAATAGAATTTACCAATGCATTTTGTCCTTTGATGGACCTTATCAAGGTAAATGTAGGGATTTTATTTTGCAACATGTATTTATAGACAGAAGTTAAAATATTGTTAGGTTTTTAAAATTCTTAAATTCAAGAACACTCATAAATATTCTTCAGGCCGTGAAAGTCAAGGTAAACTATGGCAGAATCCACTGAAAAGTCCAATGAAGCAGTGTGGGTTTACTATCATTATTTCAATAAGGTATTTTCTTTTCATGCTACACACATGAGAGAGAGATATGGCGTACACAATTATTTGGGAAATTGTATTGCAATGACATGAAAGACAAATCTTACAACAAAACATGCATCAATACTTGGAGTTCATATCAACTCGGAAAGAAAAAGGACAAGACAAGTTTTTCTGCAATTTGGTTTTATTGTTCCATTTACAACATAATGACATCTATTTTTATATGGAATGTTCAATTTTTGTTCATACATTTTCTTGGTTATGCATTTTTAAAATGCTAAATATTAGATTTTAAAAGTACATGAAAAAAACAAAACAAAACAAAAAGCACACTATTTTTTCATCAGGTGAAAAGAAAAAGAAAAGAAAAAAAAATCAAGTCTTCTGAATTACCATATGAATACAATTATTTAGTTGAATATTGTAGTCATTGGTGTATTTCATTTAAAATGATTGGTTGAACTGATCATTAATTATTGGACCTAATTGGAAAAGATAAGCAACTAGGTGTTTAAGTGGTTAACTTAACACAGTTATATAATAAATAAGTATATAAATAGTAAATTAATATTTTTTAAAATATTCTGTTAGCTGTCTGGCTTTATCTGAACTGATAATTTATTTATTGATTAAATAAATCCATTTAAAAATATTTGATTAAATCCACGACGGAACTAAATGATAAGAACAATTCTTTTGTTGGGGTTAAAGATGCCTTAGTAGTGTCATTTTTGTGTATTGCAACTACAAGATATTAATGCCCCAATCCAGAAATGTCTGTTTGGCAAGAATAAAGAAAAACCTGCCTTTAGTGCTTAAAAGATTTTATTGTGTATATATATATATATTTAAATAGGATTTAAAGGAGAACAAAAGAGAGAATTAGATGATCAAGATCACATAGGGACACAAGAACAGAAAATTATTTAACTTCTTTAAACTATTTGAAGTGTCTAGTCAGATTGTCAGTATCATCACAATATCAATATCTGTTGATGGATTGAAGTTTTTATAACAAAAACATTACATGAAACATCTTGATGCATGTTAATAAAGTCTTTGTTATTGTAATTTCATCATTCAATAATGATTATAAAACCAAATTTCATCAAGTAAAAAGATCATCTTCAAGAGTGAAGCAGGAAGCAGTAAGGTAGGTTTTCAAAAACGTTTTCTGCTTCCATTGTTTTTTCATAAATTTATAAAATATGTTTTTATTTTAATTATGCCAGTAGTCGTTTTTTACAAATGGCTTCTTTTACATTGTGGGACTTAACAAATGTCCTTGAACAAAGGCAATTGTGTGAAGAATTGATAGAAAGATAGGAATCCAAAAAGTAAAAAACAAAATGTTGGTGTCATGAAAATAATGATAGTCATATTGACAGTGCATTGATGTGACAAAAATCATGGGATAGCAGTATATAAAGGTAATGGTAGATAGTGCCACCATACGTTGATGTTATAGAAATACCCAGATTTATATCAAGTGTAATCTAACATCTGGTAAGTCAATGTGAACACCAGCTAGTCTGATCATGGCAAATTGACATAAATTATCAGAATTCAAACAGAGTATGATATTTGATACCAGAGGGATGG
This sequence comes from Acanthosepion lycidas, assembly GCA_963932145.1. Classification (NCBI taxonomy): domain Eukaryota; kingdom Metazoa; phylum Mollusca; class Cephalopoda; order Sepiida; family Sepiidae; genus Acanthosepion; species Acanthosepion lycidas. The sequence continues at coordinate 74,482,471 of OZ010593.1, read as the reverse complement.
TATGATATTTGATAGCAGAGGGATGGTATGATATTTGATACCAGAGGGATGGTCTATTCTATTTTTGAAATTCTTGGGACATTCAATCTACAGTCATGTGTATATCAGGAATACAATATGAAAGGTATTACTGACCACTACGGACAGTGCAGTAGCAATCCACAGAGGCATCAGGCTACAATTGTCTGCAGTAAAAGACAAATGAGACTGTCTCAAATCACATGCAATGCAAGTGGCATATGATGCATATTCAGCAGACCAATCCCACATAGAATTGCAGCACTCCCCCATGCTAAAAGAGGTCCTACAAGATACTAGGCAGCTATCCTATAACCTATTGTATAGATCATTCTGATTATAAGAGAGTCTGTTTCATGGTCAAGTTTTTTTGTGAAAATTTCTATATAACACTTAATTTTCCAAGGCCACATTATAGCTGAATTTCCTACTGGCAGTAACTGAGGAAAAAATGATCACATAATGATGATGATGATAATAATAATAATAATAATAATAATAATATAAAAGTAATATAATTGATGTTTTGGGAATTTTTTTTAAAATAGTTATAACTCCATCTTTTATTGCTTTCTATGTTCAGCAATGATTTATTTTACACAATTCTTGAAGAGATTCTAATTACTTATTGCTGACTTATTCCTAAACTCCATTAATTTCATTGGGGTTTCATGTTTCATAAATTGAACAATTAAAACTTCTAAATGAAATCCTAAAACTTATATAATGGTACTATATCATGGCCTGACTTCATATATGAAGATTAAGAGAATTTTCATGTCTGCAGAAGGCAAGAATGGCAGAGCATTTAGGCTTAGAACACTTTTTGGTGTGTTGCTTGAATGCTCTTTTGGGTGTGATTTTGCTACATAAATATATTATTGCTCTTGTATGGGAGACTTGTAGACCAGGTATTGTTGAGTCCCTTTTATATATTACTCTTCTGTGCTGAGGTCTGTCAGTCTCTGCACTTTTGAATGACATTATTTAATTATGTTGCTTTGGGGGATTGTGTTTTTTTTCATTCTTCCGCACTTAAAGTTAGTTAACATTTTTGCTAATCTGATATCGACTATATCATCAGCGACTGTATGAGTATTTTCCCTCTTGGCAACTTTAGTGGGTGTGTACATACACCAGCTACCCTTAGAGTAACATCTCAAGTTAACTGAGGGAATATAAATACCCATATCAGAGACCTGAAGAGTGCATTCAAAACTCTTAGTAGTGGCCAATCACATGAACACCTTCTTAGGAAAATGCCACATATATAAGGCTCAAACACTAATATTCCATAGTTATAATATATTACATTGGAATCATAATCACAATCCAATTCATAAGACCTACAAGAATTTGTAGTATACTACATATAATACTATACTACTACTAATAATATATAATATATATATATATATATATATATATATATATATATATAGAGACCACTAATAATATATATATATATATATATATATATATATATAGAGACCACTAATAATATATATATATATAGACCACTAATAATACATATATATATATATATATATATATATATATAGACCACTAATAATACATATATATATATACACATAGACCACTAATAATACACATATATATATATATATATATATATATATAGACCACTAATAATATATATATATATATATATAGACCACTAATAATATATATATATATATATATATAGACCACTAATTATATATATATATATATATATATAGACCACTAATAATACATATATGTGTATATATATATATAGACCACTAATAATACATATATGTGTATATATATATATAGACCACTAATAATACATATATATCTCATTTAGTAGGAAGTATATTAAAAAAAAATGTCAGATCTTTATTAGGCTTCCTTCAAATCAACTCAACCAAATTATGGCAAAGTAGAGAATGTTTTCAAATGAACAACAATTCACCATAATATTAACTGGATTAAGAAGATATATAAACATTCTACATTTTTTTTTCTTTACTGTCCAAAATGTATTGGTGTAAATTGTATTTTTAATTATTAAATTGATACAAAAACAGAATTGGTAAAATAAAATATTAGGTTGGTGCAAAAATAATGACGTAATAATGTCGTTTTTTGACGTATTTTTAACGTCAAAAAACGACATTATTTTTGCACCAACCTAATAGAAAGTATTCAAATTTTAATAAAGTCCTAAGATTAAAACAAAAACAGTTTTCAAATTCTTTTTCAGTTTGTGGTTGCTGTTGTTTTGGATCCAACTTTCAATCAGTACTTCATGTTAAATAATGTAAAGAATTGGTTATTAATCAAGAAACTGAGAAGAAACAATTTTAGTGAACGAGAAATAGAAATAAATCAACAATTTTATAAATTCAATAAAATTTTCAATAATTTTTCTTTCTTTTGTATTTTATGTCATCTTTTCTAGAAGTCAAATGATTGATATTTGTACAAAGACTTATGAAATACAGAGTATATAAAGCAGTTAACAACTGTTTTTTTATTCTTATATATCATTCTTATCTTTGAGTGATATAACATCACATAAGCACTTTAGGCATTTATACTTGAAAAAATGAAATAGACTATTAGTTAAAACTGAAGAAATCATGGTTCCAAGATTTACCTGAAATAATTGTAGAAGAGATGGAAAGTAGATAAAATAGATCATTTAAATTCACAGTAGCCAAATTTCCCATTAAAATATCATTCAATTGCTTGATTTATACTTAAAAAAAAAAAAAAAAAAAAAAAAAAAATCATCAAGGGTTGAAATGTCATAGAAGCAATGAACCTAACTAAGAAATACTGGAGATAAAACTCAACAACATTTTCCAATCAATTCCCATCAAAATCCTACTTTTTTCTTAAGATGAAAAGTTGGTAACCCACACATTGAAGTCTTTCATATAAAAGTACAATTCGAGAACATTCATTTTTCTACCTTTTTATCTATAGCTGTATTAAAATAAAAACTGATTGGTGATTGAATAACATTTAGGATGGAAACTATAGGGAAATGTTCCTCAGAAAAAAAATGTCCCTAATCTTTCAATGAGCTAAAAAATAAGTGAAGATTTTTGTCAAAAAATACAGTAACACATAAAAGGAGAAGTATGGTCATAAAAACAAATGACTATGAAAATAAAAGATGGAATATTGCAATGACTTGGATCAAGGGTTGAAATGTCATAAATTTCCATCTTACAAAATTTAAATAGATTTTGTATTGTTGATATCCTTATTTTTTCATTCTGTACAGATGTATATAGTAGGAAAATTATCACAAGGATATATTTAGAAATGCAGACAGTTGTAAATGCTGCAATTAAAAAATGATGGCAGATGCCAGTTGAAACAAATTGACATTAAATAATAATATGCAAAAAAGTTAGCAAATTTTCCTTAATGATAAATGTGTAGGAGATAAAAAGACAGTACATAACAATCAAAGCTAAGAGCAAGGAAAATAGAGAGGAAAAGAGAAAGGAAAAGAGGAAAAGAAAAGAAAAAAGAAGAATAACAGCAGTATCCGCAATGTATATGTAAAAAGAACTACTTTGTGACAATAAAAAAATACAAATCAGTATCAAGAAAGTCAAATATTTTAGTTTGTATATTTTGTGGATCTTATAAGTAGATAAGAAATGTAGTTATAATAAGGAGATGGAAAGTCAATGATATTACAAGAGTTGTATATACTGTACAAAATTGGATAAAATGAGTCAAATTTAAGGATTTTAAGTAGCTGCCTCAATAAATAGAAAGCCTGTGAAATGCTTGAAGTGTAAAAATTGGTGGAGTGTTGTGAGTATAATGCATGCCTACTTGGTAAAAACTGCATACACAATTTATCACTTATTTAAAGAGAATATTTATTTTCATCAAAATATGTAAACTTCCTGTTTTTATTTAAATATCAAAACTTATCTTTTTGAAATGGATGAAAAGCTCAGGTTGAATAGCCAGCTCACTCACCAGATCAAAAAACTTATATTACTAATGATGTACCTCAAAGACAAATGTCACATTGACTATAATACTTATGTGATAAGAAATTGAAGAAAAATTGTCACCCAATTATACAAAATACATTCACTGGTGTTTACAGATCAGTTTCTCACCAAAAGTGATATCTCAGAATAAAAAAAAAACTTTGAATATTTAAAATAGGCATCAAAATATAACATTTAAGAAAATAAATGCAGTAGTTATTGACAACTAGTTATAGTAGAGGACACACTGCACCATACAATTGATTTATTTATATATATATATATATATATATATATATATATATATATATAAAAGACTCAAACACTAATATTCCATAGTTATAATTTATTACATTGGAATCATAATCAAATTCATAAGACCTACAAGAATTTTTAGGTCTGATGAATTGGATTGTGATTATGATTCCAATGTAATAAATTATAACCATGGAATATTAGTGTTTGAGTCTTTTATATTATATTCTTACTCTGCCCATGATATTGAGTTCTACCTGGATTCTATCCTCTTGGGAATTTATATATATATATATATATATATATATATATATATATATATATATATATATATATATATATATATATATATATATATATATATTGACTACTAATATTATATATATATATTGACTACTAATATTATATATATATATATATATATAACAAAAAGATTTGTCTATTATATTTAATGCATGAATATCCTTTTGCAAATGTGGTTGCTGTATGTGGATAAATTGGTCAAAATTCATGTTGTATTGATTCAAGCCTTCAACTCCCATGAGTCTTCATTGGTTAAGGAACAGATTTTATCATTATTTTTTTAAAGTTATTTTCTAAAAACTAAATCTAATGCAGCTTAATGTGCCAAGTCATATGACGCCAACAGGTAATAATGTGTAACAGTAACTAATGAATTTAGAATAATAGTTATTTACTATTCCAAACACATTATTACATGGTTGTTGTCCCATGACATGATGCATCATAGGAGTTGAAAGCTTGGGACAACACAACATAAATTTTATCAATTTATACAAACATTTAAGAAAAGATATCAATAGATTAGGAAAAAAAAAAAGATCATTAAATATAAGACATAAAATTTCTAATTGTTTTTAGCAATACATGTTAAAGAACAGCTGCTAACTGAATGTATGTGTGTGTGTGTGTACATTCTTTTTATACACTCATCCTCATTATGCACAATGAACAGTATATATAATTTAGATATTTACTGACCTTTAACCTGGCACAAACCCACACTGTATAATGTCTTAAGTAGTAATGGCTTTTCCTGATTTTAAAATGACACATTTGAATTACATTCACAGGGAACAAATTTGATTCCACTTGTTGAACATATATGTTGCTTCTGTTGCAAATATAGAATACTTCAGATGCAATATGTATATGAGAGAGAGAAAGAGAAGAGAGTGATTACATGGATCTTGGGACATTATAGAAATATAGACCTCCTTTTTGCCTGACACTTGTGATAAGGTATGTGTGCATGCTTATGTCTTTGTGATTATAATATTTTGATAAGACTAATTGTATAAGGTCGCATTTGATTAAAATATTTCTAATTTCATGTATGCTCCATTGCTTGAACAAGATATTAATGTAAAAAATATCATTAAATATGTGTCAACTTTTCTATTGGCACTTTCATGTTATGTAATCAAAATGTAAATTTTCATATTTTTCTGAGTCAACATTTTTAAAATACATAAATTTCACAATTTATATAAAATGTTTTTAATAAAAAATACACGAAAATTTTGTTCATGGCTTGTGGCTTTGAAATATTTGAAGTTAATTTATGAGACTCTTGTGGCCATCACAATATATAAAGGGACATATGTGACATTGCTTTAGTGAAAACACAAAAGCATAATTTATTACCTTTCTTATAACCAGAAAGTGTTTCAAAATTTTTACAAAAATATTGAATTTTATAATGATTCATTATTTCTTTACAAAATATACAATGGATTATCTTAAAAAATATTGAGTTGAAATAGTACACCTTAACTTTAGAATAATTGTGAAATGTACTTTTTTTTAAAAGTTCACTTCCACTTCCCCAAAGGAAAATTGCAATGTCTAATGTTTAAATGAAAATGTGTCATTTTTTGTGGTTATTTGTCATTGAAATTTAGTTTTAAAATAATTAGCAAACAAGTATTATCTGTAATTTGTCATTATATTATGATACTGTCAAAATCTGAAGAAAAAAGATTTCTAGATCAAATACTCCTAAATTTTTCATTAGCCCCAATCAATTATTTTCCCTTTCTTGGTTATCATAATCTTTCATTTCTTTATTTTAATCATCATTTTGAATTAAGATCAAATATGTAAACTGTAGCAAAATTAGACACCTGTATTTTCCCAATTAGAAATAATTTAAAAACCACTGGATATTGACTTCACAGGTAACATCTGAGAAGTTGAAAATATAACAATAGTTTTAATTCATATAAGTAAACTATGAGTCTGTCTTTTGTTTTTTGATAAACTTCAAATGGTTTATCTTAGGAATGTGATGCTTTAACAAGAAAATATATACTTTAATATTTTTTTTAAAAACTAAGACATTTCAAAGGATTCAAATTAAAATTTGTGCTTTAATTTTAATTGTATTGATAGTGTTCTACTTATTTTTGGCTGCACATGAGATTTGGATATCTTTAGCTACTTAAAATACTATAGAACCAATCAAAAGATATCTTGATTAAATTTATATAAACAAAAAACAACAAAAACGAAGAATCACTACTATATTTTGAGAATAGTCAATGAAAAAAAATAAAAATGTGAAAAGATTCTTCACAGCAGTCAGAATATTCGAGAAACAAAAAAGTTAGTTTAAAAAAAAAAATGTAGACACTATCTCTATCAAAAGATGACTGTGCAAACCACATGACTTATAAATTTCAGTCATTGTGTGTTTTTGCAAGTCAACATATCCACACAAGTGGGCCAAGGTTGCTAGATGTTTTTTCAAAAAAAAAAAAAAAAAAAAAATGAGCCACCATTTCAAGACAGGTTGCTAATCAAAGCTAGAGAGACCAGTTTGACATGTTATTTTCTGTAGCAAATAAGTTTTCACAGTGGAATTTCTAGCTGCATCTCCAGCCAATTCAAAATTAATTGGTCATAGAACTAGCAGCACCAAATGAAAAACATTTCTGAATTCATTCTCTTGCACTGTTTGCTAACCAAGGCTAGAGAGCTCAGTGTACCTTGCTATTTAACCATAGTTGGACATAGAAGAGATGAATTCATAGCTTTCCTAAAGGTAATTGTGCAAAAGTGAATACAATGAATACGGCTCGAATTTGTACTCGAGATACCAATTTTCATACCAATAAACACTATGATACATGTACATCCAATTTTCTAAATAATATTCATTATAATGATTCATGTGAATAAATCATTTTTGTTATTTCAAAATCATGATGCAATAACTGAATGGTGGGAGAGACATTTCACTTGAGTATTAGAGTCCAGCTTATTAATTTTATTTATGAGCAATTAGTAAATGTCCACTTGTGAAGAAATAAAATTATGACAAATTCATTGAACAATTTAGAAACAATATTTAGACCAGAAAAATAAAGAAGAAAAGCAACTTCCAGTTCACATCAGTGTACCAGCTGAATCTGCTCTGAACATAAGTCTAGCCGAAGAAGCTAGAGACATAGTGACTAATCCTGGCTAATTTACATATTTAATGTTATATTTAATCCCAACCCAAAAGATGTAAATGAGAAATGTCTGTGAATGCAGAGCTTGAATAGAATACTTGTTCATTTCAAATATGCTGCTCTTTGATATAAACAATTTTTCTCACCATTTTTTTTAGCACATGCATCTTAAAAGGTCTTTGCACAGCCCAAAAGGTATATAAATATAATTTATTAACACCCACTATTAGACTAAAATTAAAGTCAAATCGGTTATATGTTGAAATTAAATTTCAGTAAGTTAATATATGCTCCATATCATACAGTTCAATTAGTAGCCACTTCCTACTGATTGTCTTGAATATTTGAAACACCAGATATAATTGCTTTGAGAATCAAGTTTCTTATTTCTTCAAAACCATTCAGTGGTACCTTGTGTTATAAAAACTGTATTTTAAAAATATTTTTATGCTAAAGTAAAAAAAAAAGGAAGGAAAGTTTTACAAAATGTCTCTGCCTGTCATATCTGGAAGCCTGAAAGCCATAAGGCCTCCAACAATTAATAAAGTTGATACCATTATTAGTGGAATAGAACAATTCAACTCAACAAAACTGCCAAACACCAAATTGCCAGTAATTGCACCAAGTCGCATTGCTGTTGACTGTACTCCAATTCCTGTGGACCTAGAAAAAAAAATGAAGAAACAACAGATCAATGAAACAAGAAAAACTCATTAAGAAAACAAAAACAAATTTCTATTCACCCAAACTCCATAATCAACTCCACTCCCAGATTCAGTACAAGCTATGTAAGGAAACTCAAGATAGCAGTTTTTGAAAGTAATAAAGCAATTACAAAAACAAATAAATAAAATATGTATCATTATGATATACAAAGAAGTGCTGAAAAGTTCTCAGTCTGGTCTACTTCCCCAAATTTGATCAAACATTAAAATTGGTGGGTGGGGATAATTTCTTGACTGAGCCAAGAATTTTTCCACTCCTGATATAGTCTCAGTTTTAATTTTCTTAAAGTATTTCTTCTTTAGAACATATACTTCTTTGCACTGAACTATAGCCAAGAATAAAGGCAAAAGCATTGAAAAAGGTAAAAGGCTGGTTACAGATACAAATATAAATAAGTTTTTAGGATAAAAATAATTTATATGTACAAATATAAGAAAAAAGTTTTAGATAAACATTTGAAGTCCAAAATAATGCTCCCAATAGCAAAAATAAAAATGACAAGAATTTATTGTTATTTCATTTAATGATCACAAATAAGGCTCAACTCCAAACTTTCAACAAATGTGGAATATTTTGTGCTACAATCATTGTTTAATCGCAAAAAACTTTCCCAACATTATTAAATGCAATAATGTCAAAAAGAATAGAAATGGAGAAATATTTTTATAAGGAATTTTCCATTTGGCAAAGGTTTTGAAAATTAAGGAAAACTCCTTTTCATCAAATTTTTATAAATTTGTAAACTGAATAAATTTAAAACTGAAAATAATATTTCATTCTTATATATATATATATATATATATATATATATATATATATTAATTAATGTTTTATTCCTAAATTAGAAAGATTTATTGTGGTCCTATTAATAGTAAGTATATAAACATTTCATAAAATGGAGATATTATAATACAATATTAACTTACACATTAGGGCATCATTACATACCTGATTTTTGTTGGGAAGAGCTCAGTACTTAATACATCAAGAGCATTCCATCCAATGACACTGACACCACCAAACACACAAGATACAATGAGGTTGGTTGTTCGGTTACTTATTAATAAAATTGAAAAGACACTGGCTCCAGATATCACCATGCTGCTCACTGTTTATACAAAGAGATAAAAAATAAATTCACAAATCAGGGTATGGATATTTTCTGTCAACTCATTTTCAGACTTCTCTATATAAATATATGAATTGATATTTAAATATTATGATAAAACGCAATTTCTGGAAAAAAGTTTTAGATAAACATTTGAAGTACAAAATAATGCTTCTAATAGCAAAAATAAAAATGACAAGAATTTATTGTTATTTCATTCAATGATCACAAATAAGGCTCAACTGCAAACTTTCAACAAATGTGGAATATTATAATACAATATTAACTTACACATTATGATAAAACGCAATTTCTGGAATCATCTGTACAACTGCTAAAATCTGTATGCATACATATTTCTAACTGGTTATAAAATTTACATGATTTATACATGAACAAAAGAAATTTTTCTAATAAGAATTTTGGAAAAAAAAAGAAAAAAACAAAACAAAATGAATTAAAATCTGAATTAAAGTGCATGAAAGACAAAACTGAAAATAATTTAAAAAAAAACAAATATTGAAAAAAAAAAAAAAAAATAACTCAAAACATTTTGCCTTATTTTAATAACTATACAAAATGTTTTTCTCGTTTTGTTTGTTTAATGACATATTGGTGAGACGGAAAAGTACTAGGAAGAGGGGGAAAAAAAAAAAAAAAAATCAAACAATTACGTCCTGACACCAAAAAGAAGAGGTATTGAGCAAAATTTAATGGAAAAATTAGCTCGAGGAAGTGGGGATATTGTAATGGAAAGTCCCACACTCCATGTTGCCTATGTGGACTATCTCAGTAGGTATATATAGTGGGCACAGGATATACCCGGGGGCTTGCATCAGGAATTACTAGCCTGCCACCCGATACCCTGTCTTTCAGTAGTGGGTTCTCTTTTACAATAAACCTCTCTTCTTTCATCTATGTGCATGTTGCTGTTCCTTCACTCAAGTAACACCATTGTCTGTAATGTCTTTAAGGATACAACACATATCAACTCCTTATGCGTCATTTAATGCTGAAATTTAATTTTCTTGGGATCTTTGAAGCAATAAAAATATGATATATATTATTCTGCTTTCACAATTGAATGCATGGTAGAGGATACTAAGCTTTTGTTCATATAGATGTTTGTGTAAACATAATTACTAGATGTGGTGATAGCCGAGTTTTATGTTGTACTTTTGGAATACATTTTGATTTCTTTAAGAAACTGTCAGATATTATATGGATTAATGTTATGAAAGAGTTCTTTCATGTTGGTTGATCTTGTTCAATGTCATATCAACCTCCACAGGCTATTCAATGCAAATATTTTGAATGCAATCACATGCCTTCAACTAGAGATAGAATATATTGCTGGTCATTTTGCTAAAAACAGGTATTGCTAGTCATTTTGCTAAAAACAGGTATTGCTGGTAATTTTATTATAAATATGTATTTTTATACTTTCATAATGTTTTGTTTTTTATTTTGGGGTTTACTATTTGATCATAGCTGGGACCCTAACAGGTGCTACCACCCTGGATTAGAGTGAACCTGGGAACAGCAGCAACTATGAGGTAGTTCTATGCTCCTCAAAACCTCTAATCTCCTGATCAGAGGCCTTGCTGCTGGATGTAGTTTATCATCATACCCAGGACTATTTCCTTGTTGTCATAATTTAGATGTTTAAATCAGAAAAGATACTTTGCATATGATAAAGATCAAGTAACAATAGCTAAAAAGAGATTTGTCACACTGCTGTCCAAAGATATTTTACACAAATCCTTTTTGGAAGTTACTGTTAGCTTGATCAAGAATGAAAATAGTAGAATGCACACTGGCAAGATCACCTGGCACTTCTGGTTGCCATATTAGTTTGAGCAATTGCAAATAATTCAGTCAAGTGAGAAAGGAGATTATCATATAAATAAAAAATTTACCAAGTAAAATTTTTCTACCAATTTTATCCATAAGAAAAATAGTGAAGATGTTCCCAGGTAAATTTGATAGTGCCGTAAGAAATCCATCAAAGTAGATATTATTGTTTGGAGGTGTACATTCTGTTAGGGTGTTATTTGTTAAGTTATGAGGCTTTCCAGGGACACACACAGAGCCTCCATATTTCTCAATTTTGTTAAAGATCTCGGGAAACCACATCCACAAGCCGTAATAACTGTAAAAGACAAATGCAAAGAAACTCAGCAAAAAACAGAAAATAGGAACATAACAGTTTTTCTACAAACAATTATTAATATGAAAGACATTTTATTTGGTCATTGAACTTATTTTCAATAGTCTTCAACACTATTATCCTCATCATTGTTGCTGCAAACTTCCATATGACACTGTTATTATACCATGTATTGTGGAGTAGCTGAACACCACCACAAGATGGTCTGATCTAATACTATTTAAACAGCACTCTCTCTTTTATTCAATTTTCTCCTCTCTTGTCAACTTCTCTTTCTCTGGGCAGAGATGAACCCAGACGAGGGTATGCCAAAAGGCAGAGTCTTGTATGGGGAGGTAGACAGGTGCCCAAGTTGGTGTATGCAGGGTCTACAGGGAATTTTTGCCCAACCATATATGCATGTCAACCTTTCCTATTTAGGGCACAACACCATGTTTGTTGCTCAGTTCTGCAGTTTTTTTTTTATAACATGGCTTTATGTCTGCAACTCTAATTTCTCACTGAAGAGCATGGTAGAATTATTTTTACTTTCTGCATGTGCAAACCTTTCAATACTTTCCATGGAGAAGAGCACAAACAAGTAAAAGCTTTGTTGATTTTAATCCTGCTGGGAATGCTTTAAAAACACTTCCCTATCCCCTTTTATAGGCAGAAGCACACAAATGCATGATGAGATTTTTTTCTTAGGCAATAAAATAGCCCTGTTCTTGGTTTGACCTGATGCAATCCCGTTCTTTCTTGCCGAAGTCGGAATGCTACATTTGCTTGTCTGAACTTGTTTTTGTGACACCAATTCTTAGTTTGTGAACTTTGTCATATTACTGTTGCTTTGCCTTGCATATATTGTTTGCTTGATTTTTTTTTTTTTTTGCCCTATTCTTTTTCTTGTTATTGCTTATTGCAAACTTTGTCAATTCTGTTTGTTGAAAAGTTCTGTTACTTATTTTATGTTTAGAAATCCTTATTATTTACCATTTTATAAAGTTCAAATCAATTGGCAATTAGTGTCACTTGTGATCTTAATTGATTGGAAGTGTTAAAAACATTTTTAGAAAAGACAGGTAAAAATAAAAATAAAATAATGCAGCTGGTAAAAATTAACTAGTGAACTTATGTGTGATTAAATTACACACAAATGGAAATTGGAGATAAAAGAATAGAGTAAGTAAATTTATCACATAATAGCTGCCCCAAAAGTAAGATTGCATTTTTGAATTTGATATTGCAGCAAAATGACTAATGAACTGGTCAGATAAGCAAAAATAGGAAAGAAATAATTCAAATGAATTTACTAACCCAAATGATAGGGTAAAACTAATAGCCAATAAGACACAGGTGTTATGCAACAAGGGTTTCTGGAAGATTTCCTTGGTTGATTGTAGCATCTGTGATCAAACAAAGCAGAAAGTACAAAAATCAAGCAACATGAAACAATGAAAACAGTGAATATAACAAAATTCATCCACATACAAAAAAAAAAAAAAAAAATTAACATATTTATCTAAACTAATACTAGGAATATATTTAGTGAGAAATGTCATATAATGAATCAGTTTCAATGGTTGTTAATATAACAAAGCAAAAATGGTAAACCATTGAGAAATTTTGGCTAGCATAATCAGTTAAAATGTTCTAAATTGGAGGATAAAGCAATTTCAGTTTGATTAGGTCACAAATTCCAAAATAATTTTATTCAAGTATAAATGGACAAAAAAAGGGGGGGGAGGGGGGAATGGAAGTATGTCCAAAAGCAATAACTATGTTTATTAAATGCTAATTACAAAAACATTTCCCTTGATAAGAAAATAAAAAGGGAAGAATTCTTGAATTGTTTGCATTCTTTGCCATCAGATCCCTTTTGATTTATGTAAAAAGGTAGTAGCAATATAAAGTGACAAAATTATATAATTGGCATGAAATGTCGTACTCCTCTGCATAACTTGTATAGGATAAAATGTCATTATACAAAAAGTGAAATGAATATTTTTCTTAAATTTTTCTACTTGAATTTTAAGGCAGATTTTTATTTGATGTATTAATTTTTATGATTAGAAGTTTGAACATGTAATCTCATTGTGTACATAAATATGTATGGACCAGCAAAATAATTTTAGCCACTTGTTTAGAGTTGATTATTATTTACTGAGTTGCAAAGTAGTAGCAGTGTAAAAAGAAATAGAGCAATAATCCACTGTTATTTCATTTCGTCTCATTATATAACCTTAAAACATGCACCCATTTTAAAATGATGCCATAATGAGATAAATAAATAAATCTAACATGAATGAATCATAGTTATTATAAAACCCAGGTTGTGTGTGTGTGTGTGTGTGTGTGTGTTTGTTTATATATTGGATCAGATTTCCTACATTTTTCAACCAATTTCAACAAAACTTCACAGGACTACGTAAAATTACTTTGCGGTGGTTCTGACAGCGCCAAAAATTGGAAAAACATAATTGTTTTTACATGAAATTAATTTGAAAACACGATTAAGAGGCATCGCTGTCGCGAGAATGGAAGGGGGACAACTCATATCAAGTTATTATAAAACCCAGGTTGTTTGTGGGTGTGTGTGTGTGTGTGTGTGTCCGTTTATATATGGGATCTGATTTCCTACATTTTTCAATGTATGCAAAAATAATTGCATTCAGGAAATAACTCAGTTTTATTTACATTTGTTATCTACTGTACTTATTACGTACTTATGCACATACTTATTTCTATCTCATTTAAAAACTTGCTTTTTGTTTATCAAATAAAATTTGATTAAAAGCATTCTGATGATAGTTGAGAAATAATGAGGTCTCAGCTAATCAAGGTTATCAGCACAAAACTCTTGATAAAATTATGGCAAGGTTGATAAATATGAGTCTTTTTCTATCTAAGGTGACACAGCAATCGGAAACCCTCAGTACTTAATTTTGAAAGAAAACTTGCTATCATGATGTTGAGGTTATCAAAGTATGGTAAATGAAAATTCATTTGAGATTTACTAGTTCATGAAACTTTATATTAACAATTTCAACCTTAAATCTTTTGATGCTTACAATTGCTTCAAAAAAGAAAATGCAATTTAAAACTTATTTAATAATCAAGAAAATGACATAATATTGAAAATTTCTTCCATTTATATGCAAATACTCACAGTAAAAATACTGTTCTTAAAATTTGAAGGAGTTCTTTTTACTTCTAATAATTTTTTCTGTTCTGCTGAAGATTCTTTTGAGTCACTGTCATAGAGCATAAGGGAATTCACCTTCAGAGTAAAAACAATAAATAAAAAAATCAATGTATAACATTAAAATAAAATTAAAATCAACAAATAACAGTAATTCATGACTGATAAATTCAGAATAAATGGCAACTAAAATAATGAACTTTCGTTGTCTAAATTTATATAAGGAAATTTGGTACAAAATCTATTTTTAAGAGTATTATTTAATGAACTTTACATTATCTGAATTATGAGGCATGTTTTATTTAAGGTATATTTAAGTAGCAAGAATTCACTTAAGAAAGTTGTTAAATTCAACTAACGAAATGTTTCATTATTTTTATTGTATTTTTTAAATTTTTGGGTATGATGTTACACAACCAAATCAAAATTGTGGATAAATTATTTTGTTTTGTTTATGTATGGAAGAAGAAATTGAAAAGTTTTACTGTATGCTATACAACACGAAAGCTAAATGCAAATCGCAGGAAATTACAATTGTCATGAGAGACCTGAATAGTAGGGAAGAAGAGAGAGGATGATATAGTTGACAAATTTGGACTAGGAACTTGTAATGAAGGTAGAGAAAAATGGGTCCAGTGGTGCATGGTGAATGATTAGGAAGTAACCAACATCTGGTTTCAAGAATACCCAAGATCTATATGGGCATGAAGAAACCTCGGAGGAAAAACCAAATTGACTACATTTGGATCAGTAAGAGATTCAAGAAAGCAGTTTTACATTGCAAAACACACCAAGTACCAACTGCATGAGTAACTACCTTCCAGTGATATGTAAATTTAGAGTAAAACTACAGAAATTGAAGAGGGCCATGGCAGAACCCAAATTTCAATATGATAGACTCTTGAGTGAGCCTAATGTGAAGGTGAAATATATGGGTATCATTAAAAGCAGATACAAAGAACTAACTGAGAATGAAAATTCAAAGTGAGACACATTAAGTTTTAGTAACATCAGTAAACAAGATCATCCCAAAGAAAACTAAACAAGGAAAAAAAAAAGGAATGGATGACATGAAATTCTTGATGTGATGAAAATAGACAATAACCAATGCCAAGTATGGCAAAGAATATAGGACATTGCACAAAGAAATTCGGAACAAATGCAGGTAAGCAAAAAAGGACTAACTCAATGAAGTAGGGAATAAAAGAACTAACAGTATAAAAGACAAGCTTATCAAGCATGTATAAATTGGGGAATGCTGCCATAATCCTTGCCTTCAGTTCATCTTTGGTGTTAAAGAATTTTGTTGGTTTCTCTCTCAACTAGTTGAAGAAATTATCTAACAGCCATGACTGGGTTCTCCCACTTGTGTGGCATAGTGCAGAG
Organism: Acanthosepion lycidas; assembly: GCA_963932145.1. Classification (NCBI taxonomy): domain Eukaryota; kingdom Metazoa; phylum Mollusca; class Cephalopoda; order Sepiida; family Sepiidae; genus Acanthosepion; species Acanthosepion lycidas. The sequence goes on along the minus strand of OZ010593.1, from coordinate 74,466,135 downwards.
TCCTGTCTTCCAGCAGCCACCCTCTTGACCCAGGGTAGCACTAACTCCTCAAGGCACTTGATATAGTCCTCAGTGTTGAGTCTGAGGCTCTCACCAACAAATTTGGGAGTTCTTTTCTTATCAGAATGATCAGAGTGAGTTTTCTGAGATACCGTAACTCATCCAACTCTTTCCAAATCCTCTGTACTGTACTCAGATTGACACCCAAACACTCTGAAATGTTTGTATTAGAGCTTCTGGTGCAAATGCCAAGCAGTACAGCATGCCGTTTCCAAATTTCTGGCAGTGTGAATTGTGTCATGGTGCTCTTTTTAGTATAGATGGTGCCCAACTGACCCTTGTACAGTTGACAAAATCAAAAACAAAGAACACGCATGTGCGAAATAAAATAAAAAATAAAATGGCAACAATTTACCCAACGCACTCTTTTTAATATATAGTGAAAACATCTAGCATCCCAATAAAGAATATTTTTTATTATTAAGTTCGTGATAGATGCACTGATGTTATTAATCAAGAATCATTAGTATACTTAAAAATGAATACTAAATGAAATAATGTGAAATAAATACTTACTTGAAAATCTGCCAATGAACTGGTCCTATTGTTCACCATGTAAATTTTTCTTAAAACCAACAATGAGTCTTGTTCTTTACCATTCTACAATGGATGAGAAAATGTAAAGCATAAACATTTATATCTCACAGTTAATACTGTTTAACAGAAAGATATTCAATATTTATAACTTACTGTTTTCATTTATTATCTTACAATTTAGTTTTGACTCAAATATTATTTATTATCTATATAAACATTATGTTCACTGTTTCCACATTATTCTATCGTCTTCTTGACAAATTTAAATTTTAATCTAAAAACCATAATAAATTAGAATTAATGAGCTAAATCAAATATCAAAACTAAAAATTAAAAAGACAGTTAATTTTCTTCATACATTTCTTGTACATTAATTTCTCCAACTAAACTGTTTGGTCAAAGTTTATGAAAAATATTTTCAAAACCAGAAGTCTTCTTTTATTCACAATTAAAATGGCTATCATGTTTTTTAGTGAACACATGGTCAAATTTTCTGGTTTAAAGCTAGGATAGGCCAACAAGATGGCTCTCCATTTTGAAATTAACTCAGATTGTTATAAAGTTTGTATAATGCTCATATTTGCTGGTTAGTAAGAATGTAAAGAAAACACTGGAACAAAAGGTTAAATGAAGGGTTTAATCACATGAGAACATGGATTGAAAATACAGTTGTTCAATGCGACAAACCTACAACTTAAAAATGCTATGCCTTTGTGGTCCACTTTTTGCCCCTGTTCCATGAGCAGACGTCTAATTCATAGTAGATGGAGGAATCCATTTTTCAATAATAGGTGAAGAGAAATTTAGTATTTTAGTCAGTTATTTTAGATTGAATTCACTACAGTATTAACAATCAGGGAGTTAAGTTATTTGATGAAGTAGTCTGTAGTTCTCAGTATTAATATAGAGTTCTAAAGGAGAAATGTTCAGATACAAACCAGCAGCAAGAATTTGGGACTTTCTGGCATCAACAGGAAGATGAGGACGGATGTGAGACTGGGCAGAGTGCATACAGACAAATAGAGTCTCCAGCTGCTATAGGAGAAGTCAAGAAGGACAACGTTGATTCTGCTATACAGAATCACCACCCATGCAAGTCCTGTCAATAGATAAAAATAAACATGAACCAATATCTAATGTACAGCAATCTAATTCAGCTTTTAAGTGATAAAAAAAAAAATACATGTAAATAAAAATTTAATTTTTGCATGTCTAAAATGCACTAAAAACTTAGCAATTTTTAGATCATAGTAAATAGTACAAACATTAAAAAAAAAAAAAAAAAAATGCTGTATCAAAATATACAAAAATATAATTGCAATGTATATGTCCTACAGACTCCCTTGCTGAGAATAGGGTCATAGCTTCACTATATTAGGTATTGCAGAATGTCAATCCCACTTTCATTGCCAATAACCCCTACATTAAATGCACATCCAAACATGAAATTATACTCTCTTATTTACATCTTTTATCCAATGTCTCATTTTTGTCTTAGCTAATTTTTGTTCATATATAATAACTAATTACTTCTAGGTGATACCGATTTCTTTTTCTGTTTTTTTTAAATAAAGTAGAGAGTGTTGATGATAATTTTTTTAAAAGATATGTTTTTTAGATATTGTTTAAATTTAACTGCACATCACAAAATTAAAAAAGATCACTTGCGCAGAAAATCTTCATTACAATTCTCTTCGATTTCTTCAAATCCTCTATTTTTATTGTTTCATTATTGATATTCTTGCAGTCATTGAGAGTAGGGGTAAACATATCTCGTAGATTTAGGATTGTTAAAGTTTAGCTGGACTAGAATGAATTGATGATATGACAACATCTCAAAGTTTTACTATATGCATCATGCATTAAATAGCAATGATAGACTACTTTGACAAGTATGAACAATACACACACACACACACGTACTTATTCACATTCATTCAGTACACATACTTTGGACCAAAATGGTTTCCACATTTATTTGACACCCACATCATTGTCTTTGTCATCTGTAACCCTTTATTGTTAATACATTATCATTTGTTTATACATATATAATGGTTCTTGTCCTTTGATTTCATTTATTTATTTATTTGGACTCGCATCTCAAGTCAGTCACGTTTGTTGTGGGCATTTCAAGAGACACACGTTTATCTCTAAATGCATACACTGGCCTGCAACAGATATTTTCAGAAATGTTACATCATAAATTTAGTACCCAATGAGTAAGTGTGAAAGAAATGGAAACTAGAAGGAAACACATTCTTAAAAATCAGAGAGAGAGACAGTAGAAATTTCTGGAACATATTATGAGGAAAGAGGGTATAGAACATTTAATATTCACTGACCATACCAAAGAAAGGGAGGGCAGAGGGGTAACAGTAAGTAACCTATGTAATAAGTTTGTGTAAATGGATGACAATGTGAGGACAAAAAGAGAGGGGAAAATAGTTAAATGTTGTTTAGAGATGAAAGGGACAATAATTTGTGAAGAGCCATGATCACTCTTGTCCTGAAGAGATATGGCATATAAAAGAATATATTAAAAAGTCTACAGAAGTTAAAATCATGCTGTAATCTTCAGATAACAAATGTAAGTTAAAAAAAAAAAAAAGTAAAAAAAAAATCTAAATTTATCACCCTACTACTGAAGATAACTTCAGCAATAGTTCTGGAAGCTTAACCAATATAATAAAAGTAATCACTAAAATATTTTCAAGGGAAAGTAGTACTAGAAAACTTGCCAGCAGCAATAATGTTGCCTCCCATCCAAAATGTGGCAAGGGCTGATATCATTGCTCCACGCCTTTTTTTGGACTGAAACTCTGAAAAATATGTGAACACCACAGGTATACTGCCACCAACCCTAGGAAATGGAAATAAAAAAAAAAAGCATGAGGAAGGAAAAAAAAAACAAAAAAAAAACAACAACAAAAAAAAAAAATGTCAATGAAATTACAAGCTGGATTGAATCACAATTGGAAAAGAGATTAACAAGTTTTTGAAACCTAAACCTGGCATCTTCAACATTTTAGGAAGAAAGATTATTAGTGCAATAAAAAAAAAAGAAAAAAAAAAAAAAAAAAAAAAAAATGGACATTACATGGTAATACTGAATTATAACACCGGATGACCAAAATGACAGCTAAACCAGTTTAATAGTCCTCTGTCATGAGAGCAAAGGTCAAGGACAAAAATGTCCACTGCAACTAAAAATATAAGACTTAAAACAAATGTTATATGCAAAAAAAATGTAATGCATAAAGGCCTTTAATCCCAATAACCACTCCTGTTAAGAGAGATGGCTGGTAGGACTTAATGTACACAGATCCAAACTTTCAAGTAATACTTGGAATTAGCCCTGCTCACCATTGAGAACATGTCATAGATATAAGACCAGGCACATTGCTGAACTTGTTGTACAGTATTTATGCACCTATGTAAATTTTCCTCCTTTCCCTTTTGAATAGTGACTGGTACATGTTAGTTGATCTGTGCTTCCAAACTCTGATCGTTTCTGTCTATATAGTCAGCATTGCACTGACATTTACATTAGTAAATTACCAAACTAATATGACAGGTCGACAGAATATTCTACCATATCAGTCTCAACATAAATTAGTGAAAAGATAACATTGTTGAAATAGACGAAACTGTAAGTTTTATTCTAATAGTTTTCTTTCCTCACACTTCTTGCCTGTGGAACTCTCTTCCGGCTTCTTGATTCCCCATTACCTAGGATATCCAAAAATTTAAGTGCAACATCAATTGTCATTTTCTCTCTTCCTGTTGTCATTTATCCTCACTGACATCTTTCTCATTTTCTTTCACCCTACAGTAATCCTTTGCATTTTAGTGGCCCTATTGCCTTACATGGAGTGAAACGGTTAAAAAAAATAAATAAATAAATAAAAATTATGAAAACAATTTTAATTATTTTTCTACACTTACCCAATTCCACTGATAAGTCTGCATAAGAGAAAAAGCCAGTAGATCTGGGCAAAGCTTGAAGCAAGGCCAGCCAAGCCATTGATTGTTAAGGATCCAAGTAATACTTTTCGACGTCCAATCTTATCTGCCAGACTGCCCCACAGATAGCCACCAATAAGCATTCCTGCAATTTGTTTATCAGCAACAGATGTTAAATATCATACAGCATAAAAAATGTGCAATTATGAATGCAGTCCACTTTATGAAAGGCAAAAATTATCATGAAACACTTGGTAAAAAAAACAAAAAAAACTTAATGTAATCTTAATAAGCAAATTTGTAAATCCTAAAACTTTTGTAGGGACAAAAATTTTATCAGTCATGCTACTGGCTTTTCCAGAATAAATTTTGGGTGCACAATTAAAAAAAAAAAAAAAAAAAAAAAAAAGTCAAACTCATCAGATAACAACAAAAAAATCTTTAATTTTCAACATTCTTTTTAATTCTTTGTTAGGTAGATTTTTGTTAAATTTATTCAAATCATTGAAGCAACATATGTAATTGGATAAAACATTTTACAAAATAAAATTCATAAAAAATTAAAAATTGTAAATATATAAGACAATTTAGAAAACATGTAATTTGACATGTTTCACCAATCAAAGAAAAAATTTTTTTTTAGTTCAATATTTTTATGATGACAATGATAACTGATGAAGCATATCAAATTAAAGGTTTTCCAAAATGTCTTATGTATTTACCAGTTTGTTGGATTCTCATCCAAATATAAAAATCTAGTACATAAAATATCCTCTGCAAACGTGTGTGCACCCAAAAGAGAAAAGTCAGACAAAAGAGTGATGGAAAAGTGAAAAGGTCAAAAAAGTCAAAAGAGGTCTATCTCACAAAATAGGTAAAACAAATTTATTTATGAAGGTGGATCAATGAGACTAGTCAGATTCAGTTATTAACTGAATTTTGATCTGAAATTTGCATGGTTTTATTTATTGTTTGTTCAATATGATTAATGAAGAAGTGTTGGGGAAAATTCATTGAGAAGTTAAGAGATTATGTTATTTTGAAAATAAATATCTGTTGTGTAAAGTAAATGTTTTTTTTTGTCATCATTATAATCTAACGAGATTTCCTTACCAATAAACATTGATGCATTGAGCCATCCTTTCATTACTGCTGTCAGTTGCATGTCACAGCTGGCTGGGGGTAGAGCGAAAGACAAGGAAAGGATTTCAATGGCATCACTTGATACAGCCCAGCCACACACTATCAATAGCAGAATATGATATCGACCATTGCCTACAAAAGAGGAATTTACATTGATAAAAAGGAAAACTCTCACTCTCTTCTCCCATGCAATTATAAAATGGAGTTTCAGTATTAGGATACTTGTAAAATACTAACTTCCAAGTGACATTTTTAATAGGATATTCTGTTAAAATGAAAAAAGTTGTATTAAAATATAATTTCTTATTAGATTTCTTTGTCAGCATTCAAAATTTTATGTATAATCTCAGTGCACTGAAAGACATTACTTCCTTATATATTTGGTTTAACAAATTTTCAGATTAGACAGAATGATCAAAATTTGTGAATTTTGTGAAACCATTACAAGGTAGCAATTAAAAACAAAAAGTATTAAAGTCTTACCACCTAAATGTTGAAATTACGTGAAATTAATATTCTAAAAATTAGATGTTCAATAAATCTAGTTTTTCTCTTAAGTGAGGCAGTAGAGTAAGATATTTATTCTGTTGTAATCAGTGGAGTGAGTAGCCATGATTAAATGCAAAATAAATGACAGAACTGTCCAACAAACAGAATTGACAAACTTTGCAATAAGGACAGAAAAATCAGGGCAAAATAATATAAAGCAAGCAAACAATATACGCAAGGCAAAGCAACAGTAATATGGCAAAAAGTTCACAAACTAAGAATTGAGGCTGACACACAAAAGCATATTCAGACAAGCGAATGTAGTATTCTCACTTTAAGACAAGACAAACTGGTACTGAGTCAGATGAAACCAAGAACCAACTTATTTTATTGGCTAAGAAAAAATCCCAGCATGCATTTGTGTACTTTTGTCTATAAATTAGGGAAAGAAAAGTGTTTTGCAATCATTTCCCAGTAGGTTGAAATCAACATAACCATTTTCTACAGATCTAATAAAAGTCTCTCTCCTAAATGCATAGATACAATGAATATTAACAAACCTTGAGCAGTTTTATAATTTGTTTTACTAAAAGTTTATCTCGCAAATATTATAAAACATAATATGTAATTGAATACCTCTACCATTGATAAAATACAAGGTAATTCTTCACATAAGTGGCATAAAATTGCAGGGCTGTGGGGTCAAAGTTGGTGTCATGGAGTTGGAATCAATTAAGTGGTTACTGGAGTTGGAGTTGGTAAACCCATACTGACTCCAGTTGAATTTATACTTTATGTAAAAAGTCTTACATTATAGAATTTTTATTGTTATTTCTTATACTGTATACTAGCAGCGTTGCCTGTGCTTGATTCAAAAAATCGTATGAATCATACAGTAATCGCTATCACTTGACTTAAAATATTTTTGCCCTTCCTTGCCTTTAAAGGAATGCCCTTTGCCGTGCTGATGTTGCTACATGCCTTACTTCTTGCCTATCTCACACTGCGAATTTTTTCTAAGCTCTATACTAAACATTAAATCTGTTATGGAAAAAGAACTAAACAAAATGAACACAAAACGATCAGCTTTAAAAAAGGACTCGTAACTGGACAAACCGAATGAAAAAAGAATGTTAACAAAAAATACTTTTTCGCACCCAACTCAGTTCTGCAGAATCAGAATCAACGTTGAGTTTAAGCAAGTGAATGAGCCAAATGGAGTAAAGTGCCATGCAGATTTAAATTTTTCCCCACTTGTGACGAATGCAGCTATCGATTTTTTTTGCATGCTAGCATGCTAGTTAACATTCGTGTCTGTCATCTGTTGGCTCTCACGCTGGCCAATAGAATCTTCCTGCCTATTCGTGGCAGCCAGCTATAGGCTCTCACTCTTGCCAGTACAAAATGGCCACAAACTACATGAAAATTGCCGTAGAAGCATGAAAAAATAGATTATTTCCACTATTGATGGGAGTTGGGAAATGCAAAGTCAGTCTTGGCCTTCCCACTAACTTGGAGCATGTGCATGTAAATTTTGGTGAAAATCCATCGAAAATTGCAGCCGTGCATTCGTTACACACACACACACACACACTGCCTTTTATAGATAGAGATTTACTATTTTCTTTAAAGAAATTTCTATGAACTTCTTTTTAAAGTCATTTACTTTTTTGTAGTTATTTTGAATTTGCAAAACTATATATATAAAAAATCTTACATTATAGAATTTTTATTTTTGTTACGTCTTTTACATCCTGTAAAAGATTATATTTCAACTTCTGTTATAAAGTGGTTTTATTTTTGTTCTGTACTTATCTCTTATTTGCAAAGATATAGATTTTTATTGTTATTTCTTCTATATGCTTTCAAAGATTTTGTCTAATTCTGTTAGAAAATACTGAAGAATGAATAGGTATGATATAAAAGCCACAATATCTTTATTCTTTGATATAAGCCAGTTATAATGATATAGGCCTACACAAGTTAGGAGCATATACATAGGCATTATGAGATTTGTAGGCTATAATCACTTAATTGCATATAGAGGAGTCAGAGCCACTGGCGCCAAAAATGGGGGTGCCAGAGTCAAAGGTTTAGTGTTCTGACTCCACAGCTCTGTAAAACCGTAGATTACACATAAAAGGTTAGTTAACATCAGTGCAAAGATTTCTTCAAATAAGAATATATACATAGATACAATCATCATAAAGAGTTAAATAAAATCAGGAGGATTCTTCAAATAAATAAGTTCTTTGAAAATGTTTAATTTTAACTTTTTTTAGAAAACAGTTGCATCTATCCAAGTAATTCGTCCTGTACTTTCTCTGAAAATGACACACACAAAACAAAAAAACATTTTTTTATGTTACTTGAAAAAAAAAAAAAAAACTATCCTTGTTTAGTGAAAAGCAAAGACTGAAAGTTTTTAAGAACACTGGTAAATGTCAAAATATTATTCTTGAGAAAGGGGAAAAGTATTTACCAAACATATTAGCTTAAAAAAAAATATATTACCCTGATTTTTAATATATTTTTTACTTTATTTGAAAAACCTGAAATATTCATTCATCCTAAGACATAAACAAAAAGGGATTTTTGCAGATTAATTGGGTAAGGAAGTAATTTCAATAGAATAGTTTAATACACTTATTTATAATCTGAATTTTTAATTCAAATCTTCCACTTTTTATTAATGGTACAAACTTCTTTTTTATTTTATATTATTTACAGTAATTTGTCATTTGTTGTCATTTTTGTCAAGTAAATTACTGAGATAAAATTAACCAGATATTGCTGACAGGTTTTTTAAAATTTCAAGTAGATTAGAAAATGCACCAATTACATTTAACAAAAAAAAATAAATAAAAGTGGTGGTTTTGCAACTGCTTCATTAATGAACAGACCTATTTTAATCAAAGCAACATTTGTTTCAGGAAATTTAAAGAAATTAAAATGAAGTGCCAAAAGTTATGGGATTACAGTATTTAAAGTTAATGGTAAGCTGCACCAATGTACAAGGTGCAATGAATAAATTATCTCCATTTTATATTTTTAATTTCACACATGCATGTTGTTTGTTTTTGATTTTGTTTACTGCACTATATATTAGGGTCAGTTGGGCACCATCTGTAAGAAAAAGAACACAATGATGCAATTCACTTTGCCAGAAATTTGGAAGCAGCATGCAGTAGTGTTTGGCATTTGTGCTGGAAGCTCCAACATGAACTTTTCAGAGTGTTTGGATGTCAATCTAAGGACAGTGCAGAAGATTCGGGAAGGGTTGGATGAGTCTAATGGTGATTACAAAGGTATGGCAGCTTGGAAAATCCACTCTGATAAGAAAAGAACTCCCGAATTTGTTGGTGAGGGCCTCAGATTCAAAACAGAAACTTACATCAAGTAACTTGAGGAGGTAGTGTTGCCCTGGGTCAAGAGAGTGGATGCTGGAAGACCCTATGTCTATCAACGGGACTCTACACCAAGCAACTAAAGCAGGAGAACCCAGTCATGGCTGTCAGACAATTTCTACGATCACACCATCCTTTACATTTGGCCACCTAACTCCCCAGACTGCAACCTCCTTGATTATTATGAGTGAGGCACAGTTGAGCAAGAGAACAACAGAACTTCTAACACGAAAGATAAACTGAAGGTAAGGATTATAGCAGCATTCACCAACTTAAACAAGGAGACCATTCAGAAGAGTTGCAGGAGATTCTGAAGTCTTCTGGAGGCTTTAGTTGAAGCCAATGGTGATTTTATTGAATAAATTTACTCTTTAGTATTTCAAGATATTTTTGTGTAATTTTGGTAAATATATCTGTTAAAATGAGAGGTTAGATCTATTTTCATTTTTGTGTAATTTAAACAACATTTTATCCATTGCACCTTGTACTTTGACATCATGGAAATGCCCAGACCTAATTTGTGCTCTGATATTCGGTGAGTCAGTGTGAACACCAGCTAAGATGCTCATAGCAAGGTAACATGAATTAGCAGAGTATGAAGGAGGCATGACAGGGTGCCAAATAAATGAAATATTCCACTTTTTAAATAGTAGGGACATTTGATATCTCTTGATCTATGGTGCCATGTGTATGCTAGGAATAATTGATGGAAGGTATTATCATCTACCGTGGATGGCACAGCAGCCAATGATTTGGTCCTTAATGATAATGACAAGAAATGTTTTGCTAGAATTATCTGCATGTTTATATTGCATGATTTAGGTTTGCTGGTCTGTCTAAACACATCATTGACCAGTAACTTTTACATTTCACTACTTTATGAACATTTGCACCCATTTATGGATACCCTGTATATGCCAATGAGTATTATTTAGCAGGATAACGCACCATTTTATTGGGTGCAATTTGCTCAGAATTGAAATGAGAAGCATTTTTAAAATTGCTATTAATGGTGTAACCATTACATTTGCCAGACATGAGCCAAATTAAAACTTTATAGGATGTAGTAAAGAAGTCTATTCACATACAATATCCTGCACCTACACATATCAGGAAGCCATGGACAGCCATCACATGGTTCAACATCTCTCCAGAAGTTTTCTAATCATTTGTGGAATCAATGCCACATTGAGCTGTTGCACTTTGCCAGGTTAGAAGGGGGGTTCTACATAATATTAAGACTCCTATGACTTTTAACATGTTAATATAGAATGTGAATTCTTCTTTTTAAGATTCTATAAAGACAGTGCATCCTTAATGAGAGTATTGTGTTCATCTTGTCTGGTTTTCTAAGTAAAGTAAATGTAAACTCCAACTTAAAACTCTGATGTGCCACATTTCAAGAGTCCTCCCTACCGACTGAGAAAAAGTTGGTGTTATATAGCTCTCTCAGTTCCAGACCTACACTGACTATTGGCTAATACATACCCAGTATCGTTTGTAGGCAAATTTTGTCAGTGTCACCCACTCTAAGTAGAAGGTCTTAACAGCCCATTGTGGAAAATGATATCCCCTGGTGCTTACTGCACCACATGCAACCAACTCTAGGTTTCTTGTCAGATTGAACCAATTTTCCATTACAAGTATTAAATTAGTCAAATTGATTTTACTGCAAACAAAATTGTATTTTGTCATTTTCTACAAATGAAAATAAAGAAAATTTTTTTTGTTTAGTATTCACTCTGTGCCATGCGTGATACACACTTAGGCGATCATGTATCTTTTGATACATGACTGACGATTTTTCCCACAGTAGGTTGCCATTTCTTTCTGCAGTAGACCATCCAAGGTTATAGAACCAGGTTTGTTCTGATATTTAGCCATAGCTGGAGGGAGAAGAAGAGGATACCTCTCATGCCTTTCCCAAGGGTATTAGCATGAACTGAATGTAATGGATTTGACTGGAATTTGAACTCAGCTCTGTAATTACCTCAATCTGAGCCTCTATCCATTACTCCACCATGCCTCCCCAATATACTAAGAAATTACTACACATATCTTAGTCTGGCATAAGATTATAGAAAATGGGTACTCAGTGAGTATCAACCATTAATAATAATGATCTGTAAGTTAGTAGCTTACTAACCATTGTATTACAACAGACACTCTAAGACCAATAATACAACTACGCTCATTTTAAATACAAATATTTTTATGTAAATTGACAATGCTTAAGTAAGTAGAAAGATGTTTATCTTTTTCTTTAAATGTCCATAGCACTGTTCTGCTTTTATGCATATTGCAACAGAAAGGTAAACGAATAATGTTCTACTGAATATCTGTATGCATTGTGTTGTAAAAATACTGACCGAGTCAAACTCTTCAAACACCAGAACAAAATAAACTGTCCTAAAAATGACCCATGAAAATCAAAATAAAAAAACATAAGCCACCAAAAATCAATTATTACCTTTCCTCAAAAATTAAAGCATTGATTACTTAATTTTTATCAATTCAACAAACAATTGTGAGAGCTTTTCATTTTTTTTTTTTTTTAACTATATAAGTCTACTTGATTTAATGTGCTTATGAAACTAAAAGAAAATCATTAACATCTGTCACATTTATTTATATTTATGCTACAAATAAATGGGTATTGTACATTTTTAATCATTCTTCATTTTTTTAATGCTATAGATATTTATGAAATGTAAGGACAGTTATTAGCTGAAGTTTGATCTGAAATTTTCTTTGAATAATATTTGATCACTGTGAGAGAAGCATAAGTGTACTAAAGGCAACTATGTTGATAAATAAATCTTTGTAATATAAAATAAATTCTTTTTTAATCATTATTAGGCTATGGAATTACTGAGTTCTCTACAAGATATAAATCAAGAAATTAAAATGATGAAAATAAAGGTAAAAGAAATTATTAGAATGTTTTTTGTTTTTTTTTTTACTTTTGCACAAAATTCATAGACACTAAAAATATTTTAAAACTTTATTTGACAAATTTAAGTTTTATCATTTATATTTATCCTCTTAAAATTAAGAACATTGGTAAATTTTTATTTTGTTTCCTGAGCGCTAATATCCCATCAAAATTTTCCAAAATAGTCTTGTTTCCGTGCAAATGTACATGCTGAACTCAAATCAACAATTAGATCATGAAGAAACCTGCCTTTTTGGATGTTAACGACCAGAAAAAAATCGGTCTTCTTCCCAGTCTTTCGTCAGCCATTACCGGCTTATTGAGAAGTAATTTACTGCGGAAAGTCATAAAATTTGGGCCCATTTACTTCTTTTACAGACTTTCCTTGCAGAAAATCACTACCGTAAAGAAATGTAAATTTTTTTTTTTGGTATGTTTAGTTTTATTTATAACAAAAACAAATTAAATAATACAATAGAACCTTTTTTTCCTTTTCAAATAGCAATGACAAATTAAAAGAACAAATTAAATAATAAAAATAAAGCATTTTTTATATTGTAAAATTGAAAAAAAAAAAAAATTAATGCACAAACTTGGTAAATTATTTAATGTTTTTTATTTTTTAATTTGTCCCCTTTCTACACAGAAAGAAAACCACACCCCTAACCTTAACACCTAACTATTAAGATTAACTTTAGGGTTAGGGTTGGGATTTTCTTTCTGTGCAGAAAAGGGGACAAATTAAAAAAGATTAACTTTAGGGTTAGGCGTTAAGGTTAGGGTTTTCTTTCTGTGTAGAAAAGAGGACAAATTAAAAAAAGATTAACTTTAGGGTTAGGTGTTAAGGTAAGGGTTGGGGGTTTTCTGTGTAGAAAAAGGGACAAATTAAAAAAAAATTAAATAATACACTCAACTCAACCCTTCTAGTTTACCAAGTTTGTGCATTAATTTTTGTCCCCTTTTCTACACAGAAAGAAAACCCCAACTCTAACACCTAACCCTAAAGATTAACTTTAGGGTTAGTTGTTAAGGTCAGGGGTGGGGTTTTCTGTAGAGAAAAGGGGACAATTTAAAAACAAATGAAATAATACAATCAACCCTTCTACTTACCAAGCTTGTGTATTCATTTTTGTTTTATTTTCAATTTTACAATAAAAATGCTTTATTTTTCATTTTTAATATTTAATTTGTTCTTTTAATTTGTCATTGCTATTCGAAACGGAAAAAAGGTTCTATTGTATTATTCAATTTGTTTTTGTTATAAATAAAACTAAACTTACCAAAAAAAAAAAAAAATAAAATAAATAAAATTACATTTCTTTACGGTAGTGCGTAATGATTTTCTGCAAGGAAAGTCTGTAAAAGAAGTAAATAGGCCAAAGACAAGCGCAAGTATCCCGCAACGAATGAGGATTCATGATGGCAGTAATGGGGGACGAATGACCAACAAGAAGTCTGATTTTTTTTCTTGTCGATAACTCCAAAAACGTAAGGTTTCTTCATAATTGCCAATTCGAGTTCAGCATGTACATCTGCACGGAATTATGACGATTTTGGATAAATTTGAAGGGATATTAGCGCTCGGGAAACAAAATAGAAATTTACCAGAACATAGTGCATAAAATTTGGCAACAAACAACAATCCAAATATTTTTTCCGGATATATGAAGAGCAGTAAATGGTTACCAAATTTCCATTCATTTCTTCAATTTAAACAAAGTAAAAATTTTATTTTCCCGAACATCAAATAAAAGAAAGAAAATAATTTTCAATGTTTTTTTTTTTTTTTACTCCTGAAGTGGATTCAATAAGAATTCAGGTCAAGTTGATAACTTGATCTACCTTAGGTATCGCCTTGCCTTGATTCAGGGCTATTGTGACAACTGTTTTCAAATTTGCATCAATAGTTGCTCAATTATTTATTTATAACTTGTTGTCTAACAATGTCTATTGGTGTTATAAAAAAACAAATCATAAGCAGAGTGGTTAAAATTTTAATAGAGAAATTAACATGTAAAATTTACTTTTAAGATGTATTTTTATTTCTAAAAAGATTTATATTCACCTGTTGCTTCAATTGCATCTTCGTATAGTGTAAAATCCTTTTTCTTTTGAAGTTTCTCATCTTGCGCATTAAAGATTTCTGAAAATAAAACAAGCAATCATGCAAAGAGAAAGGGCAAGCCGCAAATCAAAAAGATGTTTTTTCAGCTTCACTTTTTATATTATACTGGAATGCATATTTTGTAAACCATAATATTTTTTTTTCTGTCTTTATTTTTACAAACAATCATAAATCTCCAAAATTTATTTAAAAAAAATACAAAACTTCTGGAAACAAAGAAAAACTCCAATTTTTGGCTATACAATTGTTAGACAAAAGTAAAACTGGGATTATTTGTATCAGATGTTTAAGAAGAATGAACTTATTACTTAACTTATGTTACCTCCATGAAACAGACAAACCAGCTTGATTTCAAATAGTTTTTTTTTAGAAAAAAAGGTCATAAGGTCTCAAATACATAGCAAAAAAATCAAATATGTAAACAAAAGTAAAACTAAACAGTCGCTTCTGTGTAATGGTTTTTTTGTTTATAAAAAAAAATCTAGCTAGACAATGGAAAATCTATCAGAAAGTGATCGAAATTTTATTTAACAACATACACTCTCTCTCTAGCTATCTTAAAAACTTTAAAAGAAGTATGTCCTCATACGGTACCTGCCATGGTGTACTGTCAAATCAAGTGTTACTTACTGTTAGTTCATCTATTCTAAAAAATCACGAAAAATCAATAACAGTAATATAACACCGACAAATAACAGCATATGCTACATTACAGTTTTTATAGAAAAAAGTTACTGTATCTAAATTTGAAAAAAAAAAAAAAAAAATGCTAGGTTGTGACTTACAATGCGATAAAGATAAAAAAAATTATTTTATTTTTCAGTTAACGTCACGTGATGACTCGTTTTGCATGCTCCAAAAATATATTTGTTAAAAACCTTAAAGAAGAAATGAATATTCATATTAATTGATTCAATCAATTTTTTTTTTTTTTTACATTCAAATTCAGTCAATCACAGATATTAATTAAAATATACAATTCAACCCAAAACATGTTTTCTTTTTTTAGCTTTCTTTTATTTTAATAATTTTGGTACCTTCAAATAAAAAACACCCCCAAAAACTTGTAGTTAAAAATAAAAATAAAACCAATTTTATTTTATCAGCATAAATTTTTTTAAGAAGAAAGATTGAACAATCTTCTAAAAAATGTTTGTACTTGAAGTGGAAAGCACGAATTTGTCATACAGAAGAAACTTTGAAATTTGAATCTATTTCTTAAAATTTATTTTTGACTGTTTTTATATTTAAAATTTTTTTTTTATTATTATTATTGTTGTTGTTACTTAATGATACTTGTTTTATTCATTGTGTAGTAAAAAAACGTTAACCATCAAAAAGGTTCACGGAGTAAAAGATAAACTCTTTCTTAAATAATCTTTTTCCTCTTTTAGTTTTATAAGTACAAATAACTGAACGATTTAAATTTAATGTAAAGATAAAAATCAGAAAACCGTAAAAACGGATTGAAAATAGAATTCGTTTTAAATTATTTGTTGAATGCACAAAATGTGATGCATCGATTAATTAAAATTATCGACAGCTTTGCTCAACAAAAAGTTATCTGACGATCGCATTTTTAAATGTAAAAGTATTATTATCAAAATAGTTTTTATTTTGTTTTATTTAATTTAAAAATGATTTTATTAATAATAATGAATATGATAACAAAAAGCTGAAAATAGAAGAAAGCTAAAAAGATTTTTTTCAATTTGAATGTTTTATTTTCTTTTTCTTTTAAACTTTCGGCCGTAAAAAAAAAAGACTAGGACTACTTTGAAAAACCGAGAAAGTCTTTAACGATTATTATTAGCTTCTATATAAATCTAGTATAAATAATTAGATTTTCATTTTCGGAAAAAAAAAGCTTGTGTTGTAAAAATAAATGAAAGAAGGAAAAAACCAAACTACGTACCTTCTTCTTCGCTGTCAACAAGTAAACCCAATTTTTCATCTCTTGTGTAATTGCTACCGGCCATTGCATATCAATAACAAGAAGAATAATAAAATGCAAAAGATTTTTTTAATAACAACGTTTAAAGTTTTTACTTTTGTTTTTTTAAAAAAAAAAAGAAAGAAAGAAAGAAAAAAAAACCGATCCGAAATAAGAGAATATTTGTTAAGGAATTAAGTTATTTTTGTTGTTCTACTAATGAATGAAATCATTAAAACGAAACTTTCATCAAACTAAGATTTGTTTATACTTAATTGTCTTCTTAGTGGGTTTAGTTGTCGTTGGATTCTCCAACAACAAAAAATCCAACCTTATCAGCATTGCTTCGAAGTTCGGAGGTTTGTTAACAATTCGTAAACAAAAGCTCAACTTCCGCTAAATACAGACATGCGCACTCCACTTCATCCTGTTATATAAAGACAAGACAGTGGCAGGAAAAGTACTAGGGAATAGAACACTTAACGTGGATAGTTCACAAGTTTCAGTTGATATATATTTATATCAAAGTTGTATTTTATGAAAATATTAAAATTGATAAAAATTATTATAATTCTATTTTTCTTCTGCGTGGTACGAATCTTGTTATCTTTTTTGTTTCATAAAGTTGTCGTCTGCTACGAACATTTTTTTTTAAATACGGAAAAGAAAAAACAAAAAAACTGATAGGATTGGAGCCAAAAAACTAAAAAGTCTTTGCATTTTACTGTTGTAATTTTAAAAAGTTATTGATTTTTAATTGCTTTAACATATCTTTTATTGTGTTTTTTAACTTTCGAGTTTGTTTTTTAATTTTTTTATCCTGGGTCTTTTGGATCCTTTTAAAAAGGAAAAAAAATAAAGGAAACTAGAAAGTATCATGGACTTCCTAAAATGAATACCCCCAAAATGCATTCTAAATAATTTAAATCTCTCCTTTGAAGTTAAATTTTGGCTTTATTTGAAGTATAATAATAGCCTAAAGTTAATCCGTATTAAAAAAATAAAAATACATTTCCATAAATAAAATTGGATATATTTAATCGGTATCACCCCATGCAAGGTAAAGCCACTAAGACACAAAAAAGGGTTACAGCAGTGGTTCCCAACTGATTTGGGGACATGCCTCACTTTGGTATTTCTAAAATTCTGCCCCCCCCCCACTCTGTAATATTTAATTCAATTAAATTCTTACATATTCAAAATTTTACTACAATTCACGTGAAGGAAGTAAACTGAATGCTTACAGGTGCTGATTGTATTGTCCGACAAAAGTCACAAAACATGGGCTCTTCCAGCGATATGCATCACGCCCTCTTCTTTGTTGAACGAGACACGCGAGTGTGGGGAGACGGGAAATACCCTATGCCAATTGTACTTACATACACACAAAATATTTTTATGTATGCATCGTATGTATTAACACGTATTAACATTAACACTATCACACAGACTCACCAGAAAACAATTCACTGTTAATAACTCATTCTCGAATTATTCTGTTGGTATAGTAAACCGAAGAGTGCACATCCTACGCATGCCCCACCAAAATATTACCATGCCCCACCGGTGGGGCATGCGCCCCACATTGGGATTCATTGTGGTGGAATAATTAGGATCAGAAAACATTAATAATAAGCGGGAAGGGGAAAGATTAATCAGGTGCTAGTACATAGCGATTGACATTGCATTTAAATTTTTGCAGATAAAAGTTTGCTGGAAAGCATGGGACCGGAAAGAAGTTCCACAAGCGAGAAGTGCGAGAAAATAAACTGTGAGCATAGAATTTACGGCTATATCTAGCCAGCTTAACTGTAAATTGAGATCTCGATGCCAGTCTAGTGATGCGCTTAGATTCAAAAACTCTGGATACCATAGCGAAGAGATCACCCGTACAATTGCCATAAAAAGTATTTATAGAAAAGACACAGGGAGGCAACTTACGACAGTGTGAAAGTGACTGAAGCTGAGGCGCCAGATCAGACCAATAATATTGTTGTTTCTTCTTTGGATATTATCAAGTAGCTCAAGGTAAATAGCAGGGGCACTGGGCCATGTGACAGCAATATTCTAAGCATGGACAATGGTAGACATAGATAAGATAGATTCTGGATATATAATTTTTTAATAGACTACAATTATTGACTTTAATTTAAGTTAGAATTTATTTCCATGTTCATATCTTTAAAATATCATTTATACCGTTACAAAAGTTTTGATTTTTTTTTTCGGTCTTACTGACTGAAATCAAATTATAATTACTATAGTTTTTCTGTAAATATTTGTTTTTTCTCCAATGTGTATTAAAGATGTAGCGGATCTTTTGGTTGAGCATAAATTCTATTCCAAATTAAGATCATATCCAGGGACAGATTTACCTACAGCGTTGGTAGACTGAAGCATATTGTCTTAAAATCTAGGGAGAGAGTCTCCAGCGAAGGTGTGTAATGTTTGACACTGTCATGAATGTTTCTTACATATGCTGGTATGGTACACAGACACAAAACCCGACACATGAATAAACATCTAACCAGAGAGCTCCCCGAAAAAGTAGAAATGATGATGTAAACTTCAAATTGGCTCTACTGAATTCGGTTCATTGTGTCGGATGTAGTAGAAAACATGTCTTGTGATCAAAGAAAACGAATGAAAATCTAATCAGATCACTATATTTCAGTTTTCAATATCACTAAGCCTCTAGAAATAAATAAAATGTGAATTCAGCATCGCAATTTCACAACACATCAGTGATTTTCAACCGGTTTCCTGTGAGATCGTAAGGTCATTAATAAAAATTATAGAATTTCAAGCAATTATCTTTTTTATTACAAAATAAATCATAAAAAAAGTATACTTTTTTGTATATAATAATTTGTGTGCTGCGGAAGTTTAACTGTAAGTACAAGTGTACCGTGAGATAAAAAAAAAAGAAGGGTGAAAAAGATTGCTCTAAATAATGCGCAGCAATGCGAATCATGTCACGCACAGTTTTTTGGGGTTTTTTTTTTTTTTTTTTTTTTTTTTTTTTTTTATCAATATCTAATCATCTTTTCTAACCAGAACTCGAAGACCTATTTTCTAACCAATCCGAAACAAAAATATCCTTATCTAGGTATATTCAATACGTCGCTAAAAAAGAGCACACCCTGATGAAAAAAGGCCCCAAACTTGATTAAACAATTATTTATAGTCTAAATGTTTGTTATTATTAAGAGGAAAGACCAAAATATTTTTAGAATATTTTTTTAAAATATTTTAATCCTTTCTAGCACGTCCGAAATTTTACTTAAAAATATTGTCTGTTTTTGAATTAGCAAAAATTTACATAAAATAGATGATGGCACGTGGAACTAGAACAGTCTACCCCAGTGAGCGAAATAAAGGGTTCAGTTCGAAATTCCAACCACCTGAAGAAGGCCGGAGCGTACAACGGCCGAAACGTTGTGAACATGGGGACAGAGATGAGGACAATAGTCCGAATAATGTAAATAATGAAAATAGATGGTGTTAGCCATTTTTGACAAATTTGTAAGCAAAATGAAATTCTGCCTTTAAAAATCTTGTAAAATTTAATTATGCTTTTTTTCAAAAGTTATTTTAGGAAAATTAGAAAATTTAAAGTATACTTAATCTAATTGGAAACCAACATTACTTAATTTTTTATCAGAAAAAATTTAGTTGGAAATAAGAGGAGCTTGTCTAACCGTGGTAATTGGTTTTGAAGGTGTGAATTGACGTTTACGTCAATGTATCGACAACTAACGTCATGGCAATTTATCGGACGGAACGACAGAAGTGAGAGTATTTTCGAATTTTAAGTGAACCAGCTTATTTAACTATAAAGTAATTCTTAAAAATTAAATACTTTCAAAAGTCTAATATTTTATTGATTTTTTAGGTACTTTTTTAAGGAAAATATATCCAAAGCCTGCACTGTTTCTGTCCCTAAGAGTGAAGCTGAAAAAGAAAAATCAATAATTGCAGTATGTTTCTCACTGAAAATGAAAAAAATTGATTATATTTAAAAAAAAAATGAAAAGAAAATATTTAGTGAAATATGTTAAAAAAAGAAAAAAGGAAATTAAAAATTTTGAAAATGCGACGATGATGGTCAGTCAGAGAATTTGACACGAAATCAACGCAATTTAAAACACGTGATATTATTCCTGAATTGTGCCTCGGTAGTTTTGCCGCCAACGTTTTTAATACTAAAAACATTAAAAAATTATTAAAAAATTATTGTAAAAATAGAAACGCTTCGCAGATTGTAATAAGCTTTCAAATTTAAGATCTGTAAAAGTATATATTTTAATAAGAGCATTTCCTGATACATATATTCAAACTTTATTTTAAAATGTTTAACAACTTTATCACATTTTGTATTTAAAATTGAAAAAAAAAAAAAAATATTTGTAAAATTCATTTTTCATCAAAAAATATTTTGGATTCAGACAATAATGTCCTTAATATGTATTATTCATAAAAGCCATTAAAAGTTTTTTTTAATTAAATTATGTCTTGGTTTTATTGGGTTTTATAGTTTACAATTCAGAGCTACGATTTGGGTAGAAACGCTCCTCGATTTACAAAAAAAAAATCGTTAATTTATATTCCTCAAAGTTTTCTGCATTTAATTAAAAAATACAAAAGTACACAATTTGAGTTTTCATAGAATTAAGTAAGGTGGGGGTAACAGATGTAAAAAAAAATTTACGATGAAAACAAACATTTCTAAAGTAAGTTTTGAATAAGCTCTGAAAGTTTCATTAAAATCCGGCAATTATTTAATTTTTGCAAGAATTTCCAAATTAATATCTTTTTCAACTGCAAAAAGCGCTAAAAAAAAGCTTATCATCTTTGTTGTTACAGTGTAACCCGGATATAAGAGAGTTGTCGGGACCGGCGGAGAAGTCTCTTATATCCGGGTTTCTCTTATATCAGTGTTTGGTCTATTTTGTTTAGGTAAGTATGGAAACAATTTGGGACCAGAGAAAATCTCTCTTACATCCGGGTTTCTCTTATATCCGGGTCTCTTACATCCGGGTTACACTGTATTAACATAACAGTTTGACCGTTGTGCCTTTCGGCTTTCTTCAAGTGCCAAGAAACGTTTATTTAATCTACGAGAGTAGATTGTTATCGTTCCACTGAACATGTCTCGGCCTATCTTGTGTTGTTGGTTTTAGTACTGCTCAATCAGGGCCCCATTGAAATCTAAGTCTGTATTAACCGGCCAGGGATTGAACTCACAAATGTCTCCAAATTCATGAATCAACGCTTTAATCTGTAGTGATGCATAAAAAAAAGAAGCAAGGGTTACGTCCCCTGCCTTGTTAGGTTTTAGTAAAAGGAGGGAAGTAGAATTCCCATAATGCGCTAGAAAGACAGTTTTTTTTTGTGCGAAAATACAAAGTCTAACTACATTCACTTACCGCCAACTGTTGGACCAGAAAGACGTGTTTTCTTAAATGAGCTCACAAAAAAGACGTCTCTTCATAAAGATAAGCCTAAAACCATTTCTTTCTAAAACCGTTTCCTTAATGCATAAAAATCAATATATATATATATATATATATATATATATATATATATATAAAGACATTTTTACGTTTATACATTCTTTTTATAGATATAATACAAATATTTAAGTAAATGCTCTGTTTATAATAATTTACCGGCCTGAATATCCGAGAAATTTTTACAGAAAATATTCGTCCTTCATGTTCACATTTCATTTTCTGTTTTCATGCGCACGAATGGTAATTTAACATGTAGACGGATGAAATAATCCCTGATAAAAATAACAAAACTAAGGACAAGGCCTGATATTATTTGCACTCCTGCAATAAATCAATTAGATCCCGTATGACAATCCTGAATCTAGAACTTGGAATCTTAAACCTAATATCATTATTGCCTGTCCGCTGCTGATGCCGTTATATTTTATCTCCTCCTCTTTTCTTTTCTCACTGCAGCAGCTGTTTATCTTTCTTTATTAATGGTTCCCATACGGTATTTATTTTTATGCTAGACCTACGGTGGATGTCGTCATAGCTTTGCATATGCGCCGATTCCTTCAGACATTTTATTCTATAGTATTCTTTCTTCTCTGTCTAGTATTTTTACTTCATTCTACACTTTTTAAAAACTTATACATGATCAGCTATGTCTGATTTCATTGTGTGCCACCACTTATTACGGAATTTCGTCCAGCCTTTCTTTTAGGAGGCAGCTGATTTCACATTTGTATTCTTTGCTATAACTGCAAAAGATGGAATATACCCAGTTCTTGATCATGTTCTCCGTGTTAGGCTTAGCTCGGCAGAGATTTCTCAGCAGGATCGATCTGCTTTTGAATATTGTCCTGTTGTTTTATGGATCACAGATCTCCCAAATCCTTTGCGACAAGTGCTTGACATAAAGAAAACAAATTGTGACTGTTTTCCGATTCTCATCTACGACACTTCTGGTTCTGCTTGCAGAAGCTAGTATTCTATTTGCAGGGTAGTTGTTATTCTGAAGGTTACGTTTCATGCTGATCATCCTCTGTTAGTATGTATCTGGGTTGCTACTTATGATTTTTGTACGGTGTTGTAGGCATCGGACGATCCCTTTCTTTACGCCTCATAGACGATGGGAATTTATTAAATATTTTATTTTTCGTTGTCAGTTGTTTTTCGTCCGAATTTCTAGTTTGTATTTAAACAATACAAACTAGAAATTCGAACAAAATACAATAATAATAATAATAATATACAATATTTTCCCTTTCTTTCAGTACTAAGTTTCACTGAAATGAATATTTAACACTGTTAATAAGCTTTATCTGTCGTGTCGTCTTGTTACTGATTACATGATTTAATTACGTCACGCTTAAGAAGTTGCTATAGCCTACTTGCTGCGTCTACGATTTTACTTCACACAATGGATATTTAGATAGGTTACGCTTTGCTGCTTCCTTCTTTTGGGTAAATATCATTTGTAAATTTCATAAATGCATGCATAAATAACAGATATTTTTTTCAACTAAAACTACTTCGTTGTTTATGAAACAAAATAGTTTTTCTTTTTATTTCAGTATTAGCGTTTCGGTCTATATTACTATTTACAAAGCTTAATTTAATTTGGCACAAGATCAGTAGCGTGCAGAAGTGGGTGCGACGGCCCTCGGCATCCATATTGGGAGGGCATCCAATCAAAGAGTGAAATAAAAATTTACTCTTTGAAATTTGAAATTGTCGCTGTTAACTTCGTTGTTCAAATGCCATACAGTCCCGCAAGAAGTTGGTGTCAGTGTGGATTTGTGTTTCGAAAAGCGAGACCGGAGTAGATCCGCCTATTTGAGTCTTAGAGGCATACAATCAAAGAGTTAGTCCCGGGTATAATCAAGCCTCTGCAGGTCATTGCACAAGGATACAATATAGGGCACCGAGTGGACATCGAACAAACTACTTAATAGTAATAGTTCATTAATTATTTCCCCATCCTGAAGCGCTGATATGTACTGAAATTGTGCTTAAAATAATTTCTAATATATTAGCGTCCTGGGTAAGA
>OZ010593.1:74296989-74436989 GCA_963932145.1 Acanthosepion lycidas | reverse complement strand
AATCTTTTGCAATATTGAAATAGACTAATTATTATTCAATTGATGTAGTAGGACATTTATATATAATGGCGCTGGTAGTAATGCCGTTATCATCGCGGAAAGAGAATTCAGTAAGTTTAATAACCGCTCGATTCTGTTTCGCTCATTTTGCACTAACCTTGGAAAAGGCATGAATCTATCTTCTTACAGCTATGGGTTAAATAGCAAGACACTGGGTTTACTTGTCTTGAGGTTGCAATCAGTCTAAGATAACGAAAAATCTGAATTCAAAAAGAGCCTGAAGAGGATTGGGATATCTTGCCCAAGACACATAATTGCAACCATGACTGCAGTGCATGTTGCGCCCTTACGATTCTAATGGTTTGCACGACTTGTGACGAGAGCAATTGTGTAAATTTGAAGTGGTCGCCTCCGTCACATGCAGTTTATTTCAACTATCATCCCACTTCTTCTTTAAAAAAATTATTTTTAATCATATCACCCCAAGCAAGGCAATAAAAGCCACAAGAAGACGATTGCAATTGACATTGTGTTATATTCCAGGTTGTTAGGATGAACGAAAACGAAGAAAAAAAAATTTAACACATAATAAAATAACTTTTATTCATTTACTGCCTGAGAACAGCAAGGATTGTTTGGATATAATCACCATGTTGAATTCAGAAGTACCACGGTTCAGCAGAAGAGACGTAACTCCATTGTATTTTGAGTTATTATCCTTTATAGGGGAAGTAACACCTCTTAACCCGTTGCATTTAATTTTTTGAAGATCGTTGACAGGAAAGCAGGAACCCAGAAGAGAGTATCAAAAGCGAGAAGTTCGAGAGAACAAACTATTAGCATAGAAATTATGATTACAACAAGTAATTTCAACAGTAAAATTATGAGACCTAGCTGGCAACCTAGTATTGCGTTTAAATTTGTGAAGCTGGGGAAATCTCATCAAAACATTTACCGTAAAAATAGTTATAGAAGAGGCAAAGGGAAACTACGTTACGGTGGGGGTGGGGAGAGTGACTGAAGCTGAGATGCCAGGTCAGGATACTTTTTTGGATTTTGTTAAGAATCTTTAGATATAAAACAGAAGCAGCAGACCCGATGCACGGATGAATGGAAGACTTTAATATGTAAAATAGATTCTAGCTAGACAAATGGTCTCGCACAACATAGTGAAACGGTTTTCCTAGCAGCAGATTTAGCAATTGATTCAATATAATCGTTCTACTTTATGTCAGTGAAAGCTGGTTTTCTGGAGGTTAGCATCAGCCATGCTGATGGAAGGCAAAGTGCTTTTGTTAAGAAGATGGTTAACAGAGAACAGTTTCGTTTTAGAGTCGTTAAAATTAACAAGCCATTTCTTACCCCAGTTAACAACAAGTTGAGAGTAATTTTCGAGATCACTTGCAAATTTCATTTTATTGAATACTAGCTGGGCTCCAGCGTTGCCCGGGGATGTAACAGTAAGAGATAGATCAAGTATCGACCATCATAAAGACTGAAAAATAAAATTGACAAAGATTATTGTTTAAGGTTGACGGACACGCATGCCTTAATTAGTTTATTTTTATTTTTTTTTTTTTTACGAATTGGTCAAACCCAAACAAAAACATTGTTTTCAATCGTTATGAGTCTACCGATTGAATAGAATTTTATAAACAATTGTCTTGTAAATGGTATTTTTAAAGCATTCTGAATGTAAAAATAAAGAAAAAAGTGTGCAAGACAATAACACTACCTGCCAAAAAAAAAAAAATGAAGTTTTGTTGAAATCGGTTGAAAAATGTAGGAAATCCGATCCCATATATAAACGAACACACACACACACACAAACAACAAACGAGTATAACCCGATATGAGTTGTCCCCCTTTCATTCTCGTGATGCCACTTAATCGTGTTTTCAAATTCGTGCAAAAAAAAGAACCACCGCAAGGTAATTTTACGTAGTCCTATAAAGTTTTGTTGAAATCGGTTGAAAAATGTAGGAAATCCGATCCAATATATAAACGTACAGAAACACACACACAACCTGGGTTTTATAATAAGTATGATATCAGGCTTATTATTAAGACAGAAGTAAATGTCATCTACATAGTTACAGAGTCGGAAACTGGTGACATCAAGAAGGTCGTTGATGAAATAAGGAACAGAGTGGGCCCAAGAATAGAGACCTGGGGGAAAGCCACATTAATGCAAAAAGATCTCGAGGAGTGGCCTTTCAGCACAACTTTCATTGCGTCGTTTGATAAGAAAGGTTGAATCAAATCAAAGAAACGGTAAAAAAACATCATAACTCTTAAACTTGTGACGAAGACCAGCGTGCCAAACCCTGTCAAACGTCTTCGAAATATCTAAAGCAACTGTTCGAGTTTCGGCTTTTTTAGCTAAAGCGTATATAGACTTGAATATTTTGAAAGTCACCATTTTTAAAGGTGAAAAATTATGGAGAGTGTTTACGCTTAATCGGCAATAACTTGACTTTACGAAAGTGTGTGAGATAAGGTTTTGATCTTATTTTTTTTAGCTTTCTTATTTTTATAGTAACAAGTAGAAAAAAAACTGCAGCAAATGATAAACGAATATCTAAAACAACAACAACAGCAATAATAATGATAGTAATAATAATAATAATGATAGTAATAATAATAACAATAATAATAATAATAATAATAATAATAATAATAATAAACTGAAAACACCAAAACCGAGATTTGAATGTTATTTTTTTGCGGAAACACGCCATGTTATTGCTTTTTCATTGGTATATTAGCGATTTGTTGTGTTCCGAAAATGCATGATCTGAGATATAAATTGTGCTTTGTTCTCTTGGTTACTAAAAAAAACAAAAAAACAAAAAAACAAAAAACAACAAAACACGTGCACACACAAACACAAACACACAAAGAGAGAAAAATATCATTAACCAAGTGTGGTGCACCAAATGAAACACTGGAATCAATCTGCGGTAGACTTCCAATGATTTAAAGAAAGAAAGAAAGAAAGAAAGAAAGAAAGAAAGAAAGAAAGAAAGAAAGAAGATATATTAGTACTTTCCGTTTAGGAAGCCAATTGTAATTACGAAGCTATCATCTACACTACCACCTAATACGTGGCTCTGGTATATCTTAGTTTTGCCTGGCAATGGCAGCGTACACAATGGTTTAAACGGGAGAAGTTATTGTTTATTACAACGTAAGGTTGTATACAGCAAAAATAAGACAAAATAAAAAATTGGGAACTCAGTTGGTCTGTTCTACCCTACCCGCCATATTCCCCTGGACTTGCACCAAACGGTTATTTATTACCTTTTTTCAATCGCTACAAAAAGCTTTCATGGGGAAAGCTTTCTCTAATGAAAACCGGATTCAAAAGTTTGACGAAAACCTTCACGTAAAAAGCTGCGGAATTTTATTCAAACGGCACGAAAAAGCTGCCCGATAAGTGGCAACAACAACTCATTGCAAATCGTGGTAGATATGTAATTTAATCAAATATAATTGTACTTTTTTTTTCAAAGAATAAAGTTGGCTAAAAATAAATGCATATATTGTTTATGATTCAACCCAACAGAGTTAATAACATTAAAAAATGAACAGTAAAAAAAATAGTACTGATGATGATTTGTTCCTTTGTATGTGTCTCACTAAATTTATGTCGAAGTTACAGGGAACTACAAAACTAAGTACGTTGCTAGAAACAGCTGAATTTTAATCTGAAATTTTCACTCTATAATGTCTGATTTATGTGGGTAATGGTGAAACTTCTGGGTAAGTATATTTACAAGGAAAGAGATTGTGCTGAAAAGTACACATTTGTTATTCAAAATAAATTGCTTGTTTATCCTGATTGATTGATTTTTCTTATGATTGGTTGATTGATTTACCTATTGTATAAAGAATAAAAGCAGAGAAAGAGAAAAACAGATAATCAGACATATATCAATGGAGTAGCATATTGACAGCAAATGAGATCGTTGTTAACAATTATTATCTATAATATAAACCACTACGCAACCTTATTCATCGGTCATTGAGTTTGTCGCGGTCGCCATTAGCCGCTCCTTAGAAAGACGGCCTTGACCTTCACAACTCCTGATCTCGCAGATTTAAGTCAAGCAACATGCGAGAAACCAGACGACTAGTCCAATATCGTTGATGCCAAACCGTACCTCTTGGGCATCGGATTATGCAGCGTTTTCTCAAACTTCGGACAACAATTGATATTAATTTAATATCTACGGTCTCTACTCCCTCTAGCCGGGGAGTACTTGAATAAATCGCTCCAAATATCATTAGCCCCTTTTTTCGTCCAACGGCCCGGTCGCGAGGATCAAAGTGTAGTACTTTGCCTTTGTGAGCTTCCGGGTCGGAGTCTGTCGAACTCTCTGCATTACGGAGAGGAACTCGGAGGAAGCTTTGCCGAAGGGCAATGTTTCCTTCGGGGAGGTAGACAGGGCCTGAACCCGTCTAGGCGGGTTCAAAGGCTATATTTTTGGCCGAGCCTACGGGCTCGGAGAGACCCACATTAAACCGGCCTTGTGCCACATTCGGTCCTCGTGGGTGGATTGATAAATACCAAGCTGCTCGGCCCGGTCGCTAGGATCAAAGTGTAGTACGCTGCCTTTGTGAGCTTCCGGGTCGGAGTCTGTCGAACTCACTGCATTACGGAGAGGAACTCGGAGGAAGCTTTGCCGAAGGGCAAGGTTTCCTTCGAGGAGGTAGACAGGGCTTGAACCCGTCTAGGCGGGTTCAAAGGCTATATTTTTGGCCGAGCCTACGGGCTCGGAGAGACCTACATTAAACCGGCCTTGTGCCACATTCGGTCCTCGTGGGTGGATTGATAAATACCAAGCTGCTCGGCCCGGTCGCTAGGATCAAAGTGTAGTACGCTGCCTTTGTGAGCTTCCGAGTCGGGTTTCTGTCGAACTCTCTGCTAATGCAGAGAGGAACTCGGACGAAGCTTTGCCGAGGGGCAATGTTTCGTTCGGGGAGGTAGACAGGGCTTGAACCCGTCTAGGCGGGTTCAAAAGCTATATTTTAGTACGCTGCCTTTGTGTGCTTCCGGTGCTTTGTCGAGAGTGTTACTCTTCGGCGCGATCCCGTGTCCGCGGTCGATCCGCCCTGGAAGACGTATCACCTCTCTGAGCGGCTTCGCCAAGTGATACACTTTGGCGCGATCCCGTTTCCGCGGTTGATCCGCCCTGTGAAGTCTATCACTCTTCTGACTTGGCCCTGTTTAGGGACTCCGTCTTCACCAAGTGTTACACTTTGGCACGAGCCCGTTTCCGCGGTCGATCCGCCCAGTAAAGTCGTATCACTGTTCTGACTTGGCCCTGTTTAGAGACATCGATCAACCTGCTGCTGTTCCCGTCTATTCTCCCATCCGGCAGTCGACCAGCTACGTTCGCCGATCAACTCTATATTCGTTTTACCGATACGACCGAAAGCAGCCACTCCTATACAAAACCAGTCATACCGGACCCGACACCGACTTGAACACATTTCTTCAGAGTATACTCTTGTACAATTGGCATTAATAAAATCGACATTATTGTTTCATAAACCGTTGCCTCTGTCCCCGCATTGTCTTGGCTGTTCACACGTTTCTTCATAAAGCTTGCGGGGGCGACATCCTTATCGGCCCCGCAACAAGTTTGAGTTCTCTTTTTTAGTAAAGAGATCGGAAGAGATCAGATTACTAATATATTTTTTAGTATTTTGTTTCGTGTTAGCTTTCATTGGATATTTTTATTTGTAGCAATTTAAAAAACAGAACTCTTTCTTACTGTATAGAAAAAAATCCGAGATTACTCATGTAGAAAATATAGCCATGGAAACTGTAAACTGAATTAAGTATTGCCATTTTTTATTATACGCGAAGACTAACAGTAAAAATACAGTAACATTTTTAATTTAAGGCAAAATTACAATAACCTTCTTGCAAATCAGCCAGTTATGTGCCATGCGTGACACATGCTTAGGCGATCATATATCTTTCGATACATGACTGACGAGGCAGACTTTTTCCCGCACTAGGTTGCCATTTCTTTCTGCGGTAGACCAGTTGCCATCCAAGGCTATAGAACCTGGTCTGTCTTGCTATTTACCCATAGCTAGGGGGAGAAGAAGAGTATTCAAACTTTTCCCAAGGATATTAGCACGTAAGTAAATGTAATAGATTCAAACTCGGCTCTCTGATTCCTCAATCCGAGCCGCTATCCATTACTCCACCGTGCCTCCTTCAGTCAGTTAAGTGCTATGTGTGATACACGCTTAGGCGATCATGTATCTTTTGATACATGACTGACAAGGCAGATTTTTTCCCCGCAATAGGTTGCCATTTCTTTCTGCGGTAGACCAGTTGCCATCCAAGGCTATAGAACCCGGTCTGTCCTGCTATTTACGCCTAGATTTTTGAGAAGAAGAGGATTCATACCTTTCCCAAGAGTATTAGCACGTAAGTGAATGTAATGGACTCGACTGGAATTCGAACTCTACAATCGGAGCCGCTGTTCATTACTCCACAGTGCCTCTTGCAAATAGTAAAACTAATTTATGTGCGAATTTCTAAAGTTATCATTATTTATATTCAGGCTATTATCTTCATCTACGTTGTTTTTATCACAACGTTTTGACCATTGTAACCGTCAGCCTTCTTTAGTTGTCCGTTGATCCTGATAACTTTCAGGAAATTTCGAACTGAACCCTTTCTTTCATCAACGGGGAGTAGATTGTTCTCGATCTAATGCCCATATCAAGTAGCGATCAGTTATTGCTTGTCCTGTTTCCGAGTCCTTGATGCCATTAAAACTCACAACTAATATGCCGCCAAATTCATCAACCAACACTTTAATCTACTAGGCCAGATAGTGCAGACTTACAATGATGGAAAAGTGGGTGAGCAATAACTGAAAAATACTAAAAAGATAAAAAATATCCCATGAAATAAAAAAAACCTATAAACTTTGTCTGGAGGAGAAAATAGCTAAATTCATCCTCCCAGATTAACGCAAATTACTCAATAAACGATCAGAACTTCATCTCAAAATGCAGACAGAAAATTTTTTGCTATGTTACTAAAAAATCGAAAACTAAAAAGTGAATATCTTATAAAATAACTTTATGAAAAATGCAATTATATGTACTATATATGCAACTCAGATACTGTAAAATGCTTTAGACAAAGGCAATACTTTAAACTAAACAAATAATATAACTAAGGCCCGAAAAAATCTAAATAAATAAACAAATTAAGTAAATAATAAACAAATTAACAAACTACGAATGAATATATAAATGCAATAATAATCAGCAATAATAGTTAAGTCATCATACTTATTATAAAACCCAGGTTGTGTGTGTGTGTGTGTACGTTTATATATTGGAT
This sequence comes from Acanthosepion lycidas, assembly GCA_963932145.1. Classification (NCBI taxonomy): domain Eukaryota; kingdom Metazoa; phylum Mollusca; class Cephalopoda; order Sepiida; family Sepiidae; genus Acanthosepion; species Acanthosepion lycidas. Next base: position 74,429,605 of record OZ010593.1, on the reverse strand, counting down.
CGTATTTCCTACATTTTTCAACTGATTTCAACAAAACTTCACGGGACTACGTAAAATTACCTTGCAGTGCTTCTGACAGCGCCAAAAATTGGAAAAACACAATTGTTTTTGCACGAATTTGAAAACACTATTAAGAGGCATCACGAGAATGCAAGTGGAACAACTCATATCGGGTTATACTTATTATAAAACCCAGGTTGTTTATGTGTGTGTGTGTTCGTTTATATATGGGATCGGATTTCCTATATTTTTCAACCGATTTCAACGAAACTTCACTTTTTTTTTGGCAGGTAGTGTTTCTTATTTTCTTGCACACTTTTTTATTTATTTTTACATTCAGAATGCTTTAAAAATTCCATTTACAAGACAATTGTTTATAATAAAATTCTATTCAATCGGTAGACTCATAACGATTGAAAACAATGTTTTTGTTTGAGTTTGGGTTTGACCAATTCGTAAAAAAAAAAAAAAAAAAAAAACTAATTAAGACATGTGTGTCCGTCAACCTTAAACAATAATCTTTGTCGATTTTATTTTTCAGTCTTTATGATGGTCGATACATAATCTATCTTTTACTGTCCCCGGGCAACGCTGTGCTCTGCTGCTAGTCAATAATAAATTGTTAAAAAATTTAGAAACATCATTATAAAATAGCTACAAATAACTGCATTTGAATCCAAAATTATTTCTATTCAATAATATCTAAAATAATTTGAAACATAACCGTTACTGCCCAACCAATAACCATTAGGATAAGACAATAGGCTTTACTAACCATAATGTACCATTGAACAGTATAAACTAAACAGTCGAGACAAAACAAAACACACATGGTCTGAAGATTGCGTTGAAGTGTGAAACAGACTGCCACAGCTCGTTGTTGGCCTCAGTATTCACTGTTATATATATATATATATATATATATATATATATATATATATATATATATATATGGCGCGATGGGTAAATTCTCGCCATTTTACATTTTTAATTTCGCTCGTATATATATATATATATATATATATTATGTATATATTATTTCTATTCAATAATCTCTAAAATAATTTGAAACATAACCGTTACCATCTGCCCAATAACCATTAGGATAATACAATAGACCTTACTACCCATAATGCACCACTGACCAACATATTTAAATAGCCGAGTACATGGCCTAAAGATTGAGTTGAAACATGAAATAGACTGTCGTCGCTGGGTGTTCACCTCAGTCTGTCTGTGTGTGTGTGTGTGTGTGTGTGTATATATATATATATATATATATATATATATATTACATATATCTGTGTGTTTGTGTGTGAGTGTTTATTATATTGGGTTGGAACGAAAGATCGCAGCGTATTTCAATAGGTGTCATTTTAAAACATATTTTCCTTTCATATCGGTACCTCCATGATATCGCTAAATAGCATGATGAAAAAGACGCCGAACTTGATTTTCGTCTAAATGTTTGTTGTTATTAAGAGGAAAGACCAAATTTTTAAAAATTATTTTTAAAAATTTTTCCTTCTTTTTAGAACATTCTAAATTTTGATTAAAAAGCCTTGTTTCTCTTTGCATCACCGGAATTAGTAATAACATGTACAATTTTTAGCACGTTTTTTTTATTTTTTTTGTATGACACACATTAATTTGGAAAATCTTGCAAAAATAAAAATAATTGTCGGATGTTGATGAAACTTTCAGAAACTATTCATAAATGATGGAAATTATTAGAAATATGTCATGGCAGAAATATTTTTTATATCGATCGAATACAGTTTAGTGATTACAATAATTAAAAGCACAGGGCCTTGAGGAATGCAAATCATGTTTCCTTTTTAGTTGAACCCTCCCCTTCCTGAAAATCAGGTCTGAATTGTAACATACAAAACTCAATAAAACAAAGATATTATTTAATTTCAAATGCTTTTATTTGCTTTTAGTTGTTTTTATGAATATGGACAATATTTTCTGAAAGCAAAAGCGTGAAGAAGTTAATTTGAATTTTCAATTTCAACTGAGACAAGTATTAGTATCATCTTATGAAATTTATATGATCTTATTTTTATATTAATCTCAGTTATGGTATTTTTTTCCATAAATTAAAAATCAAAATTAATAATAAAATGAATGGAAATACAAATAACACAATAAAATGTAATAAATGTACATAAAATTATAGTATTTTATGTACACTTCTGATAAAATTTCATAAGAAAAGTACCTATAAATTAATTAGATACCTTTCTTATGAAATATGAAATTTAATATCACAGTCTTATTTTAATTTCTTTATAATATATTTTCCATAAAGCATCGTAAACGTAAAGGAGAAAGCTAAGTACAAAAAAAAAAAAAAAAAAAAAATTAGAGCACTGAAAGTTTTCCTTAAAAATAACGAGGTAAATAATTTGTTCACTTAAATCTACATCATTTCACTTCTTTCCTTCCGTAGAACAAATTATTCTCATGTAATCAGTCAATACGTCATTCATCACCTGTCAAGTGACGCGAAATGTTATGACCTGCTTTGTTTAATTTTCAAACTACACCTTTTCGCCGCAGAAGCTAAATAATTCTGGTTTCAAAATATTTCAAATAAACATTATAATTTCTGATTTTCTTAAAATAAATTTTGAAAAAATGATAATTGATTTTTAAAAGAATTTCAAACTGAGATTTTCATTTTTTTTTATAAAATGGAAAAAATGGATGACATCATCGATTATCTGTCAATTTTGGTTACTCAAAATAAACAAGAATTGTAACGAAAATTTCTGATGTGCTGGGAACGATTAAAAAATGTAAAAAAATACCCCCCAAATACTTTGATCTTTCCTCTTAATAATAACATAAACATTTAGACGATAAAATTTTGTTTTCGTTAAGTTTGGCGTCTTTTTCATCATGCTATGCTCTCTTTTAGCGATCTCATGGAGGTACCTAGTTTCATATATGGAGGAAAGTTATGACAAATTTGAAAGATAACATTTCAACGCGTCTTTCTATTCGATTCGAAAGTGGATAGGGAATTTTAAATGTTTTTACGTAAAAAATCAAAATGGAGGAAAATGAGACAATTTTACCATATGGAGATGGTGCCTACGCCACCAATACAAAAATGTTGTGAACTTTTATCCCAAACCAATACATAATTGCATTATAAGAATTAGTGTTTGTACCTGGTATCAGGCGAGGGAAGTGGGAAGGTTTGATTACACATGTTTCGTTGTGATCAATGGAGCTTCAACTGATAAGGTGGCTTAATCTTCGTGCTTCCCGCCAGACTGTAACGTGATGTGTTTTTTTGACATGCGCACAAATTACAGTTGAGTCAAGGGCAGACAACCAAGTTTTCTAACACTATAATGCAAATCATGCTAACAGATTATATTAGGTTGGTGCAAAAATAATATCGTTTTTTGACGTAGTTTTTAACGTCAAAAAACGATATTATTTTTGCACCAACATCTGCATTAAATACGTTCTTAAAGAAAATGGAGGTATTATATTACTGGCAATAAATTCAAAGTTAAACAAAGACTTTACGTTAACATTCAAGTCAAGGTAAAAACTTTGCCAGCGTTTAAGATTAAGGCAAATTCACTGACATTGAACGCGTTAATTACTCGTTTTTCAAGTGTTTGTTATACATTCACACATTTACAATTTAAATAGACAAATATTGCATAAGTTAGTATCACACACACATACACATATACACACACGCGCGCAAGCCCCCCACTCCATATATATATATATATTAAAGAAAAACAGACCACTTTAAGGTTCCATTATAATAATTTACTTCACCAGAGCCCTTTTAAAGGACTCCGGATCATCAGATAGCACTTCCAAAAATGAAACGAAAAATGATGGGTAGTGTAAGTTTTTGTATTAGGTTGGTGCAAAAATAATGATGTAATAATGTCGTTTTTTGACGTTAAAAATATCTCAAAAAACGACATTATTACGTCATTATTTTTGCAGCAACCTAATAATTTAACAGAGTGTAATAGGAGTAATTAGAGATACATGGTAGAGTTTAGGGAGGGTTTAATTTAATATATCTCAATCATACTTAGTATTGGGGGAGTAGGAGTGACCAGACCATGACCTATTTAAACGGTTAGCTTAACGGAAGTGATATATTGAAATGGGAGTGGAGAAGAGAGAAAAGAAAAAGGAAAAAGAAAGAAGACGGAGAGGGAAGTAAAGAGAAAGAGGTTGTAAATGGGTTTTAAATATTGAGGAGATGGTTGGTAAGTTTTAGCAATTTATGTAAAAAATAGATTTTAATGTTTGATAGGTTGGTTGGTTGGGTTTTATGGCATATCAACCACTGTGGGTCATTTAATGCCAAATTAAGGTATATATATATATATATATATATATATATATATATATATATATATATATATATATATATATATTAAATATACAGTACTATTAAACATATAGCTGGCAACATTATTCTTTCAAAAACGTATAGCTGGCAACATTATTGTTTCAAAAACGCATACCCGGCAACATTATTTTTCCGAAAACATTATCTGAAGCCTTGATGTTGGACGTAGTTTATCGTCATACCCAGGACGCGGATGTAGTTTATCATCATACCCAGGACGCTAATGTTTGATAGTAATTTAGATGTAAAAAAACCCCGAAGAAATTTAATGCTTGCTAGCAATTTAAATATTTCACTTTTTTACAAATTATTTAGGGATTTAATATCAGTTAAATACTGTATTTATTAACACATTCATAGGAACCCCCAAAAGAAGCTAAAGTTTAAAATGCATTTTAAAAATGAACTTTCTTGAAGCTTTTATTTTTAATTTTAATGGCGAGTTAATAGATTAAACTTTAATATTTACAATAAGCAAAATACTTTGCTGTATTTTAAAATTAATTTAAATTGACTGGAATGGTTATTTCTTTTTGAAATCGATAAAATTTGACATATTGATAAATCATTCAACACAGTATAATTCTCTTTACTAAATAATCTTTTAAAAATAAAATATAATTTTCTGAAACTTTATTTGAGGAAGATTTATTCTCACTGGGTGCCTTTTGGCCTTGTGCCACATCTAAGCTATGCTTGGAAAATCAAGAGATTTATGCAACTGGGAATACATGTAGTATAATTGCATGACAACTACCACGTAAACGCCTTTTTTAAATAATTTTTTTTAAGTAACCTGTAATCTTACAAAATTTAGATGTTTTCAACATTCTAATATTTTATTGAATTTTAGGTATTTTCGTTATTAAGTCTTATTTTTGGTGAGGAAATGTTTGAAAATTACCAATAGATTTTAAATTTGCTATAATTTCTTCTTTTATTTTCTGAAATTGTCGTGTGTGGACGTCCGAATTTACAAAAATAGACACGTTTACACACTACGCAGGTGCGCGTACACACACATAAACACACACACACAAACACAAATTGGTCCGTTTATGTACACACAAAAAAAGAATCAAAATTATTTTTTTAAATAGTGGTGGTTACTGTATTGTAGTGAGCTTTTCCATTCATTATTAGTAAATATGATTTTTTTATTTAATAACAATATCACTTGACCGCTACAAATTAATAGAGAATTTTAAACAGATTGAAAGTTTATAAATTATTATAATAAAAATAAAAATGGAAACAGTTCTTTGTAAAAATTCATTATTCATTAAAAAATATTTTTAAGACAGTAGTATCCATAATATATTTTATTCATAACTGTAATTAAAAGCATTTCTAATTAGATAATATTTTAGCTTTATTGCATTTTTTGTTTATTTTACGATTCAGAAAAGATTTTCGGTAATTGGGATCCTCTTTTACCAGAAAAATTTGACTTAAACTCTCTGCAGTTATTTGATTTTTGCAGGAATGTCCAAATCAATATGCTTTTAACGGCAAAAAGATGCCCAAATTTCCCATACTAATTTATGGTTCCCCACTGACGTCAGAGAAACAGGGTTTTTAACCAAACTGTCTGATAATTTAAAAAGATTAAAAAATAATTTTTACTTAAGAAATCCTTTAGTCTTTCCTCTTAATAATAAGAGAAACATTTTGACGACAAAAGTTTGTTTTTATTAAGTCTGGTGCATTTTTCATCACGTATGCTCATTTTTAGCGAATCTTTGGGGGTACCTATATGTGTGTGTGTGTGTGTGTGTGTGTGTGTGTGTGTGTGTGTATTTAGACAGCAATCCTTCTTTCATGCACGTTTCATTGAATATGACAGACAAGGTGCTTTGATTTAGTTTTTTATACAATTTCTCATGTATACTCAGTAATATCAACTACGAACATGGACACAATATCTTGACCGTGTTTTGAAAATGAAAACTTTATATAAATACATACATACAACAATCTATTTCTGGTTAACAGTTAATATATTTCAACCTTGAAAATGGCTAAATGTATAACCGAAAGAGCTCGCAAAGGAAGAACAATTGTACATTTTTTATATATTTTATTCCTCCGAAAAGAAAAGAAAAATGATAAAATGATAAGATCACATGAGAAATTGTATAAAAAACTAAATCAAAGCAACTTGTCTGTCATATTCAATGAAACGTGCATATATATATATATATATATATATATATATATATATATATATATATATATATTAAGATGATGAGACAAAGTATATTTTATTAAAGACTCGTTTCGCCGCAGAAATTCATGCTCTTTTCGGTTTCTTCAGTTTAAATCAAAGAAAGGCAAAACTGTGTGAGGAAAATAAATGTCTTGGGATTTCTGAGAATAAGTGTGTATCATAAATCAAATTAATTGCCCTAGCTTATCAGCTCTTAATTTCCAGACTTGGAAAGTGTCTGTCTGCCTATGTGCATGTTCGTCTTATTGGAATCAATTGATATTGTGGGATTTTAAATCCGGTATTTTTGTTTTTATAAAACTCTGAGTGGAAATAAGCTTACCTGGATTTGGCATTAGGTCAATATAATGAACATATAGGGGAGACTAGCAAATGCTGTCATGATAATCCCTCAAGAGTTATGCACCTTGCATTAGAGTTTAGTGTGAACGGAATAAAGAGATGGCTGAATAAGCCCTATGAACGTATTAAAAAATTGTCTCCTGTCGTCATTAAATACTATTACATGGTGGCAGCGGTAAAATGAAAATATTCTCAGTAAAAAAAAATAATACACTACCGGACAATAATAACCAGGAAAAGGTTATGGCAAGAAAATGGACTTAAGATTTCTTTTTTTAAGCTTTATGAGCAAAAGAAGTAAAAAAAATTGCTTCCACCGGCCATTTGTAAATTTAAAAAAAAACAAAACAAAACAAAAAAAAAAAAAAATGAAAATAATGTTCGCAGTAAAAATTGTCCACTGAAACAAACAAAACAAGTGTGTCAAACATCTTATCATATGGTATTGCACTTATTTCAATTGTTATTTGCATAATAATGGATTCAGAGCCAGTGATGCACTGGGCGTCTACAAATCTGGTAGATTCCTTCAGATTTTTTAAACAGTGATGTCGCCTCTAGTTTTCTGTAAAAAAAAAACAAAAACAAAAAACATACCAGCCGACAAACAGGTTCTTTTGTTATCTGGAGAAGAAGGCCTAAGAAGTTAACTGATGGACTTTCACGAACGAAGCCGACAAAAATAATCCAGAAATTATTTGGCGGAAATTCTAGGAAAGGTTAGAGCCAAAATTGAACTTTCACATCGCTCGTTTTTTCCTTCGTTCATGCACACAGAAATATACAGAAAGTATGGATGATTTTGTAGCGAGATGCAGGTTGCAGGCAAAAAAAAAAAAAAAAAAAAGAAAAGAAGAAAAATGCAAGTTCTGCGATGCAGTAGACACCGAGGAACGGTTACTAGAGCAGGTCATCTCGGGAACTAAACACCTGAAATTGCAAATGGAATTCTTAGCAAAAGGAGAAGGCTTGACACTTGAGGAAGCCCTTAATATGTCTCAGGTCCACGAAGCTTCAATAGGCCATATGAAGCAACTGGCAGAAATCCAAGATAGAACGTGTCAGGAAATTGACTCTGTAAAGTATAGCAGCTGCACACGATGTGGCAGCATACATTCCCACCAGAAAGAAAAATGTCCGGCATGGAATACTACATGCTCAGCTTGTGGACTAAGAAACCACTGGGCTAAATTCTGTAACAACGGACAAGAAAAGAAAGGAAGACGCCCACAGATACACAGCACGCAAAATAGACACAAATTTAAATCTGGATACCGGGAAACCCACGGAGACCAACAGTACAGGCATCAGGACAAGAAATGTAGCAAACGTGTCTACTCACTTAATGCCTGTCAAGGTGACGATTTGTACGAACAATTTGCACAAATGTCGTTCGATGCAATTAAGCAGCAAAATAAAAAAGACACGCGGACTGAGGTGTTTGCAGAACTTGACGTCAAGCTTCCCAACCTACCAGGCACCCACAAACTAAAAGCCAAGGTTGAGACAGGAGCTGAAGGCAATACCCTCTCCTTACGTGTTTTCCCGAAGATGTTCCCTCGCAAAGTCAGCACCACTGGACAGACACTCTCTGCTGCAACGCATAAAGAGTCAACTGTACTGACTGCATATAATGGATCCAGTATTCCTCATCATGGTGCTATTAGCATACAGTGCACAAAGTAGATCACACTCAAGTTCTTCGTGGTAACCTCAGACGAACCTACAATAATAGGACTACCATCACTCAGAGACCTGAAACTCATTACGATGCACTGTGTCATTCAAGAGAACCAGGCACAGATCAACTCTGAGAAACAGATACCCGGAACAGTTCGACCGCATAGGCGGTTTCACAGGTGAATACCATATTGTCCTAAAACCGAACAACCATCCTGTCATTCACGCACCCAGGAAATGTCCCATCCATATGAGAGATGAGATTAAATCCGAGCTGGATGACATGATGAAACAGGGAATGATTCGCAGATAAGCAAGCCTACAGAATGGGTTAACAGGCTAGTGTATGGAAAACTCCGTCTGTGCTTGGACCCCAAGGATCTAAATAGAGCCATCATGCGATGTCACCACAAAACTCCCACAATGGAGGAGCCCGCACACAAACTTTCTGACGCCAAGTACTTTTCCAAGTTGGGTGCGAAGAATGGATACTGGTCAATCAAGCTTGGCCGTGAATCACAGCTACTGACCACCTTCAACTCTCCTCTTAGAAGGTATTGTTTCCAGAGAATGTCTTTTGGCCTGGTCATGTCCCAGAATGTATTCCAGCAGATTCTGGAGGAGTGCCCCGGTACATTAGAACTAATAGACGACGTCATAGTTTATGGCAAAACCAAAGAACATGACAGAAATCTGCACAACCTGATGAATATAGTGCAGGTTGAAGGGCTCGGGTTTAATAGCGAAAAATGACCAAAAGCATATATACTTCTTTGGGGCCATATATGACAAAAACGGAGTACGTCTTGACCCCCCCAAAAGGTGGAGGAAATCAAAATGTTACCCAGCCCGAAAAGCATAGCAGACCTACAAAGTGTGCTAGGAATCATTACCTATATGGCACCCATCATTCCACATCTCACTGATCTCACATCACCGATGAGAGATCCACTAAAAAAACGAATCAGAGTACAGGTGGACTGAAAGTCACCAGAAGTTCTAACAAAAAAAATCAAAAACCTGATTTGTAAAGAAATGCTGCTGACGTGCTATGATCCGGAAAAAGAAACTGTGATCCAGGTAGATGCATCCAATAGAGGCTTAGGTGCTGCTTTGCTAAAGGAGGGGAAAACCCATAGCATTTGCATCTAAATCGCTGACGGAAACAGAGTAACGATATGCCAATATTGAGCGGGAGCTTCTAGCTGTTGTGTTTGGATATGTTTACGAACATACATCTATGGTTGTGTCTTCCAAGTGGAAAACGATCACAATCCTCTAGAGATGATCAACCTAAAAAACCTGACTGCAGCCCCTCCTCGCCTCCAGCGAATGTTATTACGCCTACAAGGGTATGACATGATAATTGTCTATCGCCTAGGCAAACAAGTGACACTAGCGGATGGTTTTCCAGGCTCCCAAACAAGAGTGAAAGAGGCAATCGATCTGTACATTAAGGTAGATTTTGTGCAATTTTCAGCGCAAAAGTTAGCACAGATTCAACAGGCATCTAATGCTGACCCAACAATGTGCAAACTAAGAAACATGATCTTACAAGGTTGGCCCGACGCAGTCAAAGAAGTTAACAAAGATATACGACCTATCAGGATGAGTTATCTATAGAAAATAGGATCTTGCTCAAGGGTGAGCGAATCATTATTCCAAAACCCATGCAAAAAGAGTTACTTCACAAGATCCACTATCGACATCAGGGAATTGAAAAGTGCAAGTTAAGAGCGAAAAGCTGTGTGCTCTGGTACAAAATGATCCAAAACATTGACATGTTAATCCAGCGATGTGATGCGTGCCAGGAACACTAAAAGATGCAGAACATTCAAACTCTGATGCCACATGAAATCCCAGTAAGATCATTGCAAATAGTAGCCACTGACTTATTCCACTTTGATGGATTAAATTATATCCTCATTGTGGACTATTACTCAAAATACCCCTTTTTTCGAAGGTTAAACGATTTCTCCAACCAGGAAGTGATAAACACACCCAAGCAATTGTTTGGCGAGCAAGGAGTCTCAGAGAGGGTGATCAGTGACAATGGTTCGCATTACAACTCAGCCACATTTAAACAGTTTGCGAAAGAATGAGGATTTGATCATCGCACATCATCTAAATATCCACAGTGCAATGGACATGCAGAACGTTGTGTGCAATCGATGAAATCTGTCATCAAAAAGGTTAAATCGAGCAGCCGTGACATTGACATGGTATTGCTGTACCCCCGGGCAACTCTAACAGACCACACAATACCATCATCAGGGGAACTGTTATTCGACAGAAAATTGGTTAGCAACATCCCAGTAAGATGTACTAACCACAATGCACAAAAAGCTGAAATAGCGGTCCGGTTATACAAGAGACAAGCTAGGCAAAAAACATACCATGTCCAGCATGCAAAAGCTCTCTCTGGTATCAAAATAGGCCAACATGTTAGAATGCACAACAAGGACACAAATAAATGGAGCCCTGCAGTTGTCATGCAAACCCGCACGGAAACAATGTCCTACATCACCGATGAGAGATCCACTAAAAAAACGAATCAGAGTACTGGTGGACTGAAAGTCACCAGAAGTTCTAACAAAAATGCTGCTGACGTGCTATGATCCGGAAAAAGAAACTGTGACCCAGGTAGATGCATCCAATAATTTCCATAATTCAGACCCCGTCTGTGTAGGTCTTACGCAGGAACTGAAAATACACGAGGGAAGACCCCATCTAAAGTCACAAGGTATTCATTAGAAATCATAACAGCCAGAGTCGAAACCAACCCATCTAAACACACACGGCATCCACCAGGGAACACTACACCCAAAGTGGAAACCAACCCATCACCAAATAACCAAACAGAAATACTAAATACCCGATCCCAAACTTGCAATTACCATACCAAACACACCCCTCATGAAATACATAAACGCAATAACACTACAGAAGACAAAACAACCAAATCTGGCCGAATAATAAGGCCACCTGAAAGATTCAGAGACTAAAACACAAAACCTTTTTTTTAATGTAAAAAAAAAAGAAAATCTGTGTGAACACTACAAAACATTTTTGTTTATTTTTTTGTACTTCTTATAAAAAAAGAAGAATCTCTGTGTCAATACAACAGAACATTTACTTTGTTTATTTCTTGTGTTTTATAATATAAAATAAAATTAAAAAAAAAAAAGAATTAAAATCTTTATTAAATGACCAAGAGAAGAAAAAACTTTTTTGTGTAAAAAGGGGTCTAGATAATCCCTCAAGAGTTATGCCCCTTGCATTCGGGTTCATCGTGAACGGAATAAGGAAATAACGGAACAAGCCCTAACGTATTAAAAGTGTCTCCTGTCTTCATTAAATACTATTACAAATGCTTAATAACTTTGTAATAGTGATATAGTTTTCATATTTTAAGGATACTTTTTTCATGTTTAACTTATTATTTGAGTTTTACAATTAGATAATCGATTTCCTAATCATATACTTTTATGCAGCATTTTTGAAAAAGTATTCAACAAGTTTTTATGTTTTAAGGTATTGGTGACTGAAATCGAAATGTAATTTTTTTAAAAATGTGGCCACTTGTACTCGATAACAATATCGGAGTCATCGTTATTTTCGAAAAATAATCACTGTAATAATAATATAAAATATTTGTAAATGTTCTATTGTTTTAGCCCATAATTAAAATAAATCCATTTTATATATCAGTTAATCAATGATCACAATTCGTGCCTGAATTTTATTTTTATTTAAAGATTATTTATTTATTTATTTGATTAATGATTTTGTTTCCACTGTTGATCGAAAGCACAAGGTAACTAACTCTTACATTTCAACATCATGTTTCAATAACAGTTACTTCCCCTTAAAAATAATAAGGCGCTTTCTGAAATTTAGTTTCATTAGTTTTACTTTTGTTTCAGAAAATTGTTTATTCGGATACGCTAATATAAGATTATCAGCTTATTTATAGAAATAGGTACATTTCTTATATAAAATAGTTGTACAAACTATTAAGTACTGTGTTATATAAAAAATATCTTCTTTTACGTTATTTTTTAAGTTAATAGTTTCTAAAATAATTGTATGGATTTTATGTAAATTTACATGAGTGCGTTTAGTTATGTGTGTGTTTAGAGTTCTAATTTTATGTAATTTTTAAATGTGAATATATTTCAACAAATATTACTGTTTTTAAATAATGTCAAAATAAATTTCATGTAGTAAAAATGTTACGCCTTTAAATGCATACATAATAGTTTCGTTCAATCAGTGATTAGTTAAACTGTACGACGCCTACGTATTTCTGAGAACTTAGATCACTTTTCTTGGAAAAGGTTCTAGCCTTATTTAGGCAATCATGTGACCCAAGTTGTATTTAAACAAATGAGCTTGAATCTTAGTCAGTGAGATCGGAAGTTTGCATCAATGGGAACAGAAGCTCGTATCAGTTCGACTAGAAGCTTCCAACAGGGAAACCATAACTATTCATGAGAAATGTAGCTAAAGACAGTGAAGTTGAATAACCTTTCTTGAATACCGAATCAGAAAATTCAACATCCACTACAAAAGAAGCTGCATCAACCATTGTGAAATCTACATAACAAGTAATGTAACGAAAACCCTTTTCTCACACACTCACTCACGTTCCGATAACAACCTTTCCAATATACTGACACGTTTCATAAAGAAAATATATTCAATAGTAACAACAAATTTATATAAGTTCACATATAACTTTAACCATTGTTGAATTCAATCTTTCTTGAATTTATTCGATTTCTTCTCAGTTAAAGGGAAATAACTTCTTTCAACAAAAAATAATTTTTGTTTGATTTGTTATAAAAGAACAGAATTTAAAGCTGACTTACAAGAAAAAGAACAAATCAATAATATCCAAACTTATATGACTAAAACAGGATAAAGTTCACTATTTATATTATTAGAAATATCCTTCAGAAATGTTCATATGACAATAAGTTATTTCAGGAATTGTCTTCTGGTTTGAAATGTTTTTAAAATATTCACCTGTTTGTCATTTACACTGAGTTTCTCAAAAATTGCATCGACTCGTCAGAGGTCTTGACAGTAAAAGATTAAAAAAAATAGAATATATATATGTGTGTGTGTGTTTAGGCAGCAATCCTTCTTTCATGTATGTTTCATTGAATATGACAGACAAGGTGCTTTAAATTCGTTTTTTTTTTATACAATTTCTCATGTGATCTTATAATTTTATCTTTTCGGAGGAAAAATTATATAAAAACTGTCCAATTGTTCTTTCTTTCCCAGTGCTTTCGGCTATACATTTAGCCATTTTCAAGGTTGAAATATATTAATTGTTAACAAGAAATAGATTGTTGTATGTATGTATGCATGTATTTATATAATCTTTCACTATCGAGACCCCTGACGAGTTGATGCAATTTTCGCGAAACTCAGTTTAACGGCAAACAAATGAAGATATTTTATTTGAGAGAGAGAGAGAGAGAGAGAGAGAGAGAGAGAGAGAGAGAGAGAGAGACTGATTTTTTTTTTACGTAAGTTAACAGAATAATACATAGGCAAAAACACAAAAACACAGGCGATTGAAATATCAGTCAACATGCGAGACTCTAATAATCTCCCCATTAGCATAGAAACGAGTGCCATATATGATTTTTTTAATTAAGAACATTGCACCGAAGATTAAAACATTTAATCGACTAATTACACAAGCAGTGTAACAAAAATATTAATACTCCATGCATCAAGACAGACTCGTAAAAACCAAAACATGATATATAAATGAACACTCGTGTTTTACAACTGGTGTTACTATTGGGAACAATGACGTCACTAGTATTTAAACAAGAACGCGCCAAATTTCTCTCTCCATTAAATTATGGCTGCTGCGAGGTTGCCGTATAGACCTGCATTGGAGGTAAATCGTTTCGAAATCGTTGTTTTCTATCTTGCATCTGCATTTTCCATTGGAAGATAATCTTTACATTAACTCTAAAATAACTTTCTACAGGGACACTGAAATAAACTATTCACAACACGCATTATAGTTACACATTTTATTTAAAATATTTAATTCAATAAAGGAAAAATAATATGTAAACAACTGCAAGAAGACATTTTATCTCATGCTTTATAATAATTTTTGCGTTTTTTTTTTTCTTGCATATCACTCTTGATTGAGACATTGCTTGTTTATTAACAGTGAAGGATTGGCCAGGGTGTCAGCTTATCCGATGGCAAGTGTGTCCTTGAAATAAAAATGCAATAAGAAAACTGTTTTAGTAATAAAAAGGAATAAGAACTTTATAAAGTCATCTGCACCGTATCAGTTAAACAAGTTCAATGAGAGGACATGTCTAAAGCTAAAGACAAGGTTAATTCTCTGTCTGAGAAGAATCTGGAACTATACAAGTTGCTATCCATTGAAAAACAAGGCCTCCAAGATAAATTTTGCAAGGCGGTACAAGACCCCATTGGGGCTCCGAAGCAGGCAAAGATTTTTTTTTCTCAAAATTGATGATTTGATGCCCAGTAAATTTACGTGTAAAGTCTCATGAATACTTTATTTCCATGATCAGATACATGAAGCAATCATTATCATTAAATATCAACAACATTATTATTTGGTTTGCGAAACCAAATAATAATGTTGTTGAAACTTAATATTACAATGATAATGAATTTTAATTAGAAATACAGATTTTATGCTATCCTAAATCATGATATTTAACACTACTATGAAACATAATGATTGGTGTGAACGCAAATCAAGAACGAAAGATTTGTTTAAGTTAAAACTTGTTAGCCTATCACGATCCATGGCGCGATCATACTAGCTTACTTAGCAATGGCGATACACCACATGATTTAGGGTTAGATTTGTGTAACTGTTGTATTAGACGACCTGCTATTTGGTGGTGGTGTGGGGTTAAGATTTAAAGGTCACCTTATACGCTGAAATATACGGTATTATTTTTTTACATTCACTTTTTTTTATTAATCTTTTATATAATTTATATTTTTAATATATAATTTGTAGTTATTCAACTTCCTAAATTAAAAAAAACAACAACAAAGTTTGCTTGCACTTCCATATCTTTATGGGTCATGATCTTTGATACAATCAAATAAAAATAGCAAAACAATAAAGCCAAATAAATAAATGTACTTTACCTATTTATTGCTTTACTTACCTTATTGTTTTGGTCGTTTTGTTTGTTTTTCTTCTGAATTATATATATATATATATATATATATATATTCATTATTATAAAGGATGTCTCAAAAGCTTGATATCATTTGAGATGTAAATATCTGAGTGACTACATAGTCTAGGCAAATTAAACTAAACAGGCTTGTTGTTGAGTAAAATAAGGTTTATTCATCAAAAAGATGAATGAGAAATTCAAAATTATGTGGATTTCACGAATGATTTCACAAGTTTTCAGTGTGCGCACCGCTCGACCATCTCTTCCGATACCGGTGGCCATCCAGATCCCTTTTCTCTGCACAGACATCTTTCCCTTTTGAACTTTTTACGCCATGTTCAGATCTGCATTGCAGTCGGTGCATTTTTAGGTAATTCTCTCACAAATACACGCTACACAGTCTTATTCAGCTGTGTTCGAGCAGATTCTAACACAAAACGCCTTTTTATTTTCCAATGAATAGCATTTCTATATCCGAAAAGAATAAACATAAAACATTTTAAACAGAATTTTGTTTTGAGTTATTTCTACGCATGCTGTTAAAATCTGAGATCATTTGAAGGATAATTGGTCAAGTTATTAGATTACGAAATGATATCAATTTTTTTTTTTGAAACACCCTATATGTTATATTTTTTATATAATCTCTAATTGATTGTGTTCACTAGTACAACTTACTTGTTGACAAGCAGACTGATTACCTCGTAATTTGACATTTCATTCAAGGTGTTTCATTTAAGAATTCTCGTAACCTTAGATAACTGGGATTATCTACTGCTGCAAAACCTATGATATCCACGAAATGGGAAGATAAACACGTGCATCGTTTAACTTTGAGAAAAGTTATTAACTTCCCAAAATTTGTTCATACAACGGAACACTTTTGTGTTGTTATTATTGTTACTACTGTTGTCAATATATTCTTTGAAAGGAACATTTCTAAAGTTTTATATATAAACTCATGGGCAAAACTTCAGGGGTTTATCGGATCTTGTATTTAAAAAAAAAAATAAAAACAAACAACGAAGTTTAATTTCAATGCTGAGGATAACATTAATTTTCTCTAACCTACACTATTTACATTATTCGGACTATTGTCCTCATCTTTGTCGCCATATTTATTACAACGTTTTGGCCGTTGTACACCCCGGCCTTCTATAGGTGGTTGGAATGTCGAACTGAACCCTTTATTTCGCTCACTGGGGTAGACTGTTCTAGTTCCACGTGCCATGTTTAATGGATGTCAGTTATCAGTTATCTCCTGTTAATTCCCCACTCAAAGTTCTCCACTGCCTTAACCTCCCAGTCAAATATTTGTAAATGTTCTATCGTTTTAGCCCTTAAACGGCGGGAAAAATGCATGAAAGTGCACACCAAATCGGAACAAATGAGAAAATTAACTGTTAACTGTTTTTTGTTTATTTTTACCTTTAAATATATACAAAAATATAAAAATGATATATTATCTCTTTTAGATTATACAAATAAAGAAACATATGTGTCATAGGTACCTCCACTTTTTCGGCATAAATTATCGATATCTAAGTTTAAAATGCATTTTTTAAAATGAAAAAATATGCTTGAATATTTCATTTTAGTTTTACTTGAAAGTTGAATCATTAAATTTATTATTTCCATTAAGTAAACAATTCTGGTATATTTCAGATAGAAACTATATACATTGGAATGTCAAATTTAATTTTAAATTTTTAAATTTTCAAAAAACCCGCCATTTTCTTAATTTTAAGAAATTTGTAAACAAACACAAATTTATCGATTTTAAAAATATTTAAAAAAATTTCTGACACGTCATTTTAGTAAAATTAGAAAATTTAATGTTAAATTAATCTGATTTAAAAAAAATATTACTTAATTATAGCATAAAAAAGAAATATACAACGAATTATTAACGATTGGTACCGTAATTTTGATCCGATACTTGATCCACGTGTTGATTGACAAGTGATGACAGCTTACGACGGATGACCATAAATGAAAATTACTAGAAATCTGAGTGAACCCTTTTATTTTTAGTTTTACTGTTATGTCTATTTATTAGAATAAAGGGACAAAACTCTTTTTATAATAATGGCAATTTCAGTCTACCGTACATGGAAATAAGGAATGTATTAAGTAGAAAAATACAACATAAAAAATTATTTGAAAAAAAAGTGGAATCACTAAATTTATTAAACTTGGCAATTTTGAACTCGTAAATTTTGTTTCTACTTAATTACTAATTATCAAAAGGAAATAAGCTAATACAGAGTTTTGCACGATTTTTAAACTATTATAAATTATTATAATCAAAATGTAAAACAAATAAAAAATTCTTGTAAAATTTAATTATTCATCAGAAAAAATTTATTTCTTCAGGCAATAATGACCTTAATATTACTTATTTACAAAAGGAATTAAAAGCTTTTCTAATTAAGTAATATCATAGTTTTATTGGATTCATTATTTTTCTATTCAAAGCTCATTTTACAAAAGTTGGAACAAATTAGAAAAAAAAAAGTAGGTGATTTACCATCTCCAATGACTCTTACTTTAAACAAAAAAAAATTGTAAGGAAATAAAAAGAATTGAAAAAAATTTCGGGAAAATAAGTAAGTGGGGTGTAACATATTAAAAAAAAAAATATTTTTTACTAAAATTTACTAAAAAGAAATATTTCAAAAATAATTTCATTCATTGGTGAAATAAGTCCTGAAAATTTCATTAAAATCGGACAATTACTTTAATTTTACAAGAATTTCCAAATCAATGGGTTTTCAACGGGAAAAAAGCGCAAAAAAAAACAATGTTATTTTTACAGCACCGCGATGACGTAAAAAAAAGAAAACTTTAACCAAAATTTCGAACGTGTTAAAAAATATTAAAAAATATCAAAAAATAATTAAAATACACTTTGGTCTTTCATCTTAATAATAACATAAGCGTTTTGACGATAAAAATTTATTTTCGGTAAGTTTGTGGCATTTGTTTATTACGCTATGCTGTTTTCCCGCGAAAAAGTGGAGAAATGTTTTGAATTGAACTGAATATTTTTAACAATATGATATTCCATCAAGCTCTATGTTTGTTGTAGAGTAGTTTTCACAGTGGAGGCTTGTATTTCCCTAAGTCGGTCCTAAATTAGGTTCGACGTACAAAACGTTAGGAACTTGAAATAATAGTTAATGACGCAGCAATCTAGTTGTGGTAGTTGATACTTCAATGTCCGACATCGACTGACTCACTCAACTCCACTGAGCCCAACTGGCGACCGCTACTACTACTACTACTACTTATTATGTGTGGGAGAGTCTATTACAATAGAATAGGTAATGTTCCGGTATAACAATGTTCAATGCAGTTGTGCATTCTTTGCACTAAATTGTCACCATTTTTTGTCTCTTTTCTTTTCATGAATTATGCGTGCAGGCATAAGAGAGTCTTTGACTTGTTCTTTCAATTTATTCACAGGAAAATACTGCAGAAAATTTCCTCAAATTACTTCATCATCATTATCAACAACATCATCATCATCATCGTCAGTCCCATGACCGGGTGTGGCTATAGCACAGCTGAGCACCTGACTCTAAGATATCTAAGCTAGGTACAACGTGTCTTGAACAAGTAGACCTAGCGGAGTCCATCTCCCCACCTCCAGGTCAAAACCACATTCGATGCCCTCCAACTTCAAAGTTCGCCTTGGTTACGGACACGTGGACGTTGATTTCCTGGTGGGAAAATCTCCCGCCAACAGCCAACACAAAGAAAATTATTTTTTTTTTCTTTGCAGTGCAAGCGACATAATAGTTTTATTTTAAAGTGAAAACTCGTTTTATGGAAACGTTGCACTCAAATAAATGAATGAATGAATAAAATAAAGCGTGAACTATGATCACATGACCGATTTTCTCACATATTTTGCTCACATATGTTGTATTTTAATGTTTGTCAACAACTCTAGGCGGAGGCAAAACCAGAAAAGGTTATTTCGAGAGTTGGATTTTGAAATGAATAAATCTTTTAATAAATAAATCACTGAACAATTTAAATAAGTCCACCATTTTTATGTAATTTCCTGATTAATATCTTAATTAGGCACCTCAAAAAAAAAAAAAAAAAAGGAAAAAAGAAGCAATACCTAAGTTTAAAACAAAATTAAAAAATGAAAAATCGTTCTTGAAGCTTTAGCTTTTCCTTTTTTGTAATTCCAAGCTAATAGATTAAATTTAAAATATTTTATGTTTCAATCCGAATTTAAATTAATTGAAATTTCTTTCTCTACTTAAATTCGTCCATATTTACATATTTGTCAACACAACATAATTCTCTTTATTAAAAAAAATCATTATAAAAATAAAAAAAAGTATTTTTCTGAAACGTTATTTCAGTAAAATTAGCTGATTTAAAGTTTAATTAATATGAATTGAAACAAATATTACTTACTTTTAGTTTAAAACATCGTAGAAAAGTATTTTTAATCAGTGTGGGGGAGGGGTTCCTGATGTGTTGTGATTTGTTCACAGCACGATGTTTGGGGAATTTCAAGGTGGACAGGACTGAAAGAAATTACTCGATGAATTTAACGTGAACGCTTTTTTTTATATACATTTTTATTTTTTAACTATCAAGTAATCTTGAAAATTTAAGAAAATATTTTAAGCAATCTAATATTTTATTGAATTTCAGGCACTTTGGCTTGTTAAGAAAATATTAGAGAATTATCAATAAATTTTTAATTTATTATAGCTATATATGTTCTGATAATGTCGTGGATAGATTTTATAATCAACACACTGGCACACACAAAAAAATACAATTCTTTTTTAAAATACTAAGGTTCGTTGAATTGTAGTGAGTTTTCTTTTTAATTTATGATTAGTAAATACAGTTTTATTTAAAAACAATATCATTTCAGAAGATTAATTAAACTTAAGATTTTAATTTTGAGAGATTTAAAAGTTTAAAATTTATTCAAATTAAAATTAAATAATAATAATAATTATAAATAAATAATTGTTGCAAAAATTCATTATTCATTAGAAAACATTTTTTCTTAAGATAATAGTGTCCATGCTATATTTTATTCGTAAAATCAATTAAAAGCTTTCCTAATTAAAAATGTCTTAGTTTTATGGCATTTTTTTTTATTATTTTACGATTCAGAGTGGATTTCTAAAACGGGAGTTCCTGTTTTGCCAAAACATTTGATGATTTAAATTCTTGTAGGTTTTGCTCTTATAACAAATATAAACATTAATCAATCTAAAAAAAGAATTTCTCAAAATTTCATAAAATTAAATGAGTAGGGTAAAAGATGTAAAAATACAACTTTTACAAAGATTATCGACAAATGAAATTTAAAAAATGCTTTAATTTATTTCTGAATAAGCCATGAAAATTTAATTAAAATCCAACTATTATTTGATTTTTACAAGAATTTGCAACAATTTAACAATGTTTTTCACCGAAAAAAAAGGGCTCAAATTTCGCTTAAGGTCCTGCGTGGACGTCAGAAAAACAAAACTTTTCACCAAATTTACAAGATTCTAAAAAGGATAAAAAATAATTTTTACATAAAAAAACCCTTCAATCTTTCATCTTAATAATGACACAAAAATTTTGAGGCAAAAAAATATTCTTTTTATTAAGTTTTGGACATTTTTTTCATCATGCATCCTCTTGTTTTAGACAATTTTTAAGGTACTTAATTTCGATCCACGACTAAGATAGGGTCTTCATTTTGTTAAACCTCACGAATATTGGAAAATATTAACTGAAATGTCACTTAACTAAGAAAGGTCATTCACATGCAATACCTACTTAGGTATTAACCGTTCAAAAATGATAATTAACAACTTTTTATCAAACACAGAAGAATATGGAGCCAGGAAAGGAGAAGCAATAAATTAAGTGACAGGGATGACGACACATTGTGTTCCAAAATACAAGCAACTCTGGAAGTGGGTGTTTCACGTTGGACGAGTTGGAGAGAACTTAACAGATCGTCTGAGTTCAGTTATGGCAAGCTTATGAACGCTCCGCGTTTGACTGAGCACCATATGTCAGAGCGCTTTAATTGGGCCAAAGCTCGTATGACTTGGGACAAGCAATGGGAAGGTGTGACATTTTCCGATGAAAAAAAAATTAATTTGGACGGTCCGGATGACTTACCTGGCACATGGGCAGAGTCTCGTCTCGGGAAACTGACTCCGTTTTTACGTGGTCTATAGGGAATTTTTGCCCGAGCCTACGGGCTCGGATACCTCATTTTAAAACTCGGCCTTGTGCCACATCTTGCTGCGTGGGGCAGTGGGTAAATAATTATTATTGGCATGACCTTAGAAAGGAGAAGTTGGTCCAAGCGTGGGCAAAGAGGGGGTGTTATGATTTGTGCGGCATTCGGATTCCAAGGAAAAACTCCAACTGTTTTCATTGACACAAGACTTGATGCTTTGGGTTATCAGAATTTGTTCTCTACTGCTCTCTTGCCTTATGGAA
Source organism: Acanthosepion lycidas (assembly GCA_963932145.1). Classification (NCBI taxonomy): domain Eukaryota; kingdom Metazoa; phylum Mollusca; class Cephalopoda; order Sepiida; family Sepiidae; genus Acanthosepion; species Acanthosepion lycidas. Next base: position 74,407,233 of record OZ010593.1, on the reverse strand, counting down.
AAAAATGGTGGTCGAAATTGGGTGTTTTAGCAAGACAACGCTCCCATTCACAAAGCCAAGTCTACTATGGAGTGATTTTAAGCTAACCGAATCAATGTTATGGATTGGCCCGCCAGATCACCTGATCTCAATCCTATCGAGAACCTTTGGGGGATATTGTTTAGACGAGTATACAAGAATGGGCATCAATTTAATAAAAAGGAGGTGCTCAAAAGTGAAATTTTGAAAGCCTGGGATTCAATTAACCAAAACGACATTCAGAAGTTAATCTATTCTATGAAAAATAGTGTGTTTGAAGTAATAGCGAATCACAAAAAACAAACTAAATATTAATTTCTGTAAATTTTAGAGTTTGTCACCTTTGTAATAAATTTTTTTAATAGCTTTATAATATTGCACCAATCGTTTTTCGAGTTTTTGAATAATTTTACAATAACTGATTTTCTACCCATAGTAATTATTTGAAACTTTCAGATTATTAATATTATATAATAATATACAAAATATTAAGAAATTATCTCTGTTGCTAAAGTTTAAAGATAAAATTCAGCTGGCATTATAATTATGCACTGCACTGTATTTGATTAAGGTATGTTTTGGCAATAAGTATTCATTCAAACTAGTTTGATGAAGAAGAGCCGACAAGTTCTGTTTGTTTATTTTTTTTTGTATTTTTCCAATTTTCAAGTAAGATGTTGTGCAATAGGAACAAAACTGTGGCTAAACATTTCGATCTTCATGTTTGTATTGTTGTTTGTTCAAGAACTTTCGACCGTTTCAGTCATATTCAGGAACCAATGTGTTGTCTCTGTGGTGGGCAGAATTCATTTGCCCACCTCCTTGCATTCTTTGAAAAACTGAAAGTTTGAAATAGTCTACGGTGACGTCATATACAACGGTTATTGGGAGCAAAATCGCAACAAAAAGGAAGTGTTTGTTTTTTGTTTTTTAAATTATATATATATATATATATATATATATATATATATATATATATATATATATATATTCAAATGTTTCAAATGAAAACAAAACATTTTTGTTGTTCTCTTTTCTATTTACTGACGAAAGAATTGTAAAACATCTTTCCGAAAAAATGAAAAAAATAACAGAAAGTTGTTTCTAATAAACCATGTCAAACAGCGAACAATTTTTTTTGGCCTTAAGTAGTTTCTGAAGAATCCACATGAAAAAAAAAGGCATAGACATAAACTATTTACAAAGCTGTCGTCTGAATGATAGATTACTTAGAAAACAACAGTACTCCCCCTTTCGTCTGCATTCTCAATTTTTCTGTTGGCCCATATTCTTTTCGTCAGAAATTGAAATACAAAATAATTTTGGTATTTGAAAGCGGAAGGTGTTTGCCGATCCTGAAGAAGGAAATTAGAACAATAAAAGAAGGTTTAGATTGCTCAAAAAGAAGCATAAAATAAAGATCTAGAGAGGAAATATTTAGATTTTAGATTGATAAATTTCGTATCGCTTATTTTCATTTTAAGGACCATTTTTAAAAGACTGAATGAATTTTGTTAACTTATAAATCGGTAATTAACTAAATTATTCTCAATATTGTAACAATGTACTTGTAGTGAGTCCCGATAAAAAAATAAAATGTATAAACAAAAATAAAAAGAATTAAAATGAAAATAAGGCATTTGCTCTTTCTTTTAAAATTCTTCTCTCTCGGTCTCTCTCTCTCTCTCTCTCTCTCTCTCTCTCTCTCTCTCTCTCTCTCTCTCTCTCTCTCTCAATGTCTCTCTCTAAACTTCTATTCCTATACTTTACTCTAAACTTCTATTCCTATACTTTACTCTAAAAGGCAACCCTCAAATAAAAAGATGATAAAGAAGAAAAGAATGAACCCTACCGAAAAACTCTGGGAGTTTTCAGAATCAGAGCCTACTTATTTGTGACTGAAAAATACTGAAAATCAGAAGGGCTCCAAGCATAACCCGTTATTTTAAAAAAATGAATAAGAAAGGAACGCCGAAAAATGAAATAATTTTGGCCAATCAGAAAAAATGACACAGCGAGACTTTTGATGTTAGCCGAAACCAATGTTCACACTAGAGTCTCGGAGCCTGATCAAACCGTATATAAAGTGACACGCCTCTGGGCTAGAAGAAGAAAGGATGCCGAGACGCTGCCACAGAGAAACCAGCAATGCGTGACGCGTGAAGAAGTAGTTAAAAGGTCATCTGTTAATGATATTTCTGTCCTGTTTAACATTACTACTATTCTATCATGGTCCGACTTCAAAATTACCATTAACGGACGTTTCTCCAGACGGCCACCAATATCAGCCTTATTAAAGAACCTTTTCCTACACAGAATACAAGAGGGATCATCCATCCCTTTAAAGAAAATAAATAAAAATATATTATTTATTTTAAACTCTTGAGTCAGTTTGTTTTATTCCAAGGTTTCTAGTTACAAAAATAATACGACCTATCCACACGAGTGATCTCCCGAGGTGAACACATTATCCACATACAAATTATCACTAAAAATTTGTAATTTTAATACAAAACAATTCTCAAGGACATATAGATTCTAGATTTGTTAATCGAAATAAATCAGACATTCGTCAAGAAATTTTTTTTTTTAAAGAAATAAAATTTTGATATAATCGGTCAATCCAAAGTCTGCATTTACATTTACTGGTAGGTTCTTTGACATATGGACGTTTAACATTAAATAGAATCCCAAAAAGAAGAAAAAGGGAACAGAAAGGTTAACAAGAGGAGAAATAATTTTCTTCTCTGAATCAAATATCTAAATTATGTGCTATAGAATCTTTCTTTATCTTTTTTCGGCTTTAGGAAATTTATGTATCTATTTAGTTCACCAAAATGTAATCTTCAACCTAGATTTCAGCTTTAAAAAGAATTTAACTTATTTCTGAAAAAATCTATTCTGTAAGAATTTTTTTTTAAATTATACAAAAAATTAAAATAAAAATTCATACAAAAATCTTATCCATATTAAGAAAATATAATAATTTATTTTTAAAAAGTCTTCGAAAAATTTTAATAAAAATATTTTAAATATATATATTTTTAAATAGAACAATTAAAAGCTCTCGTTGTTCTATATTCTGTTAAAAATCAAACGAAGAATCAACTAGACAAGGCGTTCATTGTGACAAGAGATCATCATCTTAAGAAGTAGCTTAGTTATTCGACGGGTGGTCAAACATTACAACGAAGGTTTATTTCTTAAGGTTCCACTTCACAAAGCCACAAAGATTATCACAATTTTCGCTACATTCTCCATTGTTCAACATTTTCGATAACTTCTTCTTTCAACAAAATTAAAATAATTTTCTCCTATTTCCCAGAAGATATTTCTAGAAAAGTTCAAATACTAGAACGGTTCAACAAAATATGCACAGAGAATGATTTGTTCAACCTTTACACCTAACTGAAAAAAAGAGACCTATTCACTCTTTCTTTATTTTTTTAAATACGTAATTTGCACGAATTGGAAATAAATCTTTCAACTTTAGACATTGAGTACTTGGTGTTATGAATAATCAAGAGTGGTCTCCTCTTCTTTGAGAGAGCTATTTCTGTTTACTGGGACTATAAAAGGATACTATACACGAACCTTGTATTCTCAGTTGAATAAAGCTTTCTTAAAGTTTACACCTGCGTACTTTTGTCATTACCTTTGGTTTTCATTTCGAAATTTGTTTCTATTTTTTACATTATCTTTATATTTTGCAATTTTTCTTTATCCGAATTGCACTAAAATGGTCTAGCTGCTCCAGTATCAATACATGTACATAATGCCAACGAGACAGGAAAGGTAAAAAACGCGTATCGCACAAGTTATTTTTTTCGTTGAGTTTACCCCATGCAAAGCAGTAAAACCACTGAGACCAGGGATTATTTGGTGTGGAAGGATTAGGGACAGAAACATTAATACTGAACGGGAAGAGAAAAGAGTAATCAGGAAGACAGTAAATAGCGATTGATATTGCATTTAAATTTTTGCAGATTAAAGTGAAGGGAGTTCTACAAGCAAGAAGTGCGGGAAAAGAAACTGTTAGCATAGAATTTACGGTTACATCTAGCCAACTCAACAGTAAATTAATGAGATCTTGACGCCAGTCTAGTATTGCAATTAAATTAAAAAAAAACAAAAAAACATAGGAACCATAGCGAAGAGCGATATTTATTCTGTTTAATACAGAAATGTGGCACATGGCCAAAGGGGGGGATTGGGGAAAGGACGGTCTTTTTCTGTCTTAACTATAACTTAGCTAGCCGCAAACACTGACCCAATCGTACGAACAAAATTCCTTACACCAAAACAACACATTCATACGTAACTTTCTTACTACAACCACCATAATACCTCTTTGTCTCTATGAAAATACTAACTAGTCCCCATATTTACAATTCATTGTCTGTGGTGGGGATGAGAATAAAACATCAATTCTAAAAACTAGCCCCAATGAGTACTTACATAGCGAAGAGCTCATCCAAACAATTATCATGAAAGTATTTATAGAAAAGACACTAGGAAGCAAATTTACGGCGGTGGGAAAGCCGAGCCGTCAGATCAAGAGCGATAAGATTACTGATTCTTCTTTGGGTTTTATCAAGGAGCTCAAGGTAAATAGCAGGGACACCGGACCACATGTGGCAGTAATATGTGAATTTTTTTATTATTATTTTTATTATTTCCTTGGATTTCTGTTGTGTACACATTCCCTTCCGGGGACCATCTAGAGACCTAAGGTCAGTAATGGCTCCATGACATTTTTCACTGATCATTTTTATAAAAAAACAAAAAAAACAAACCCAAAAACTAAGATTACACACATTTTACGTAGATAAAGCTCTTCGTAATATGTGAACTGTACTTGTGAGCACATTTTTTTCTATTTCTCTAAGGCATAAGCAACCAATAATCCCTTCAATGATTCTATCGGAACCTTTTGCAATTAATCCGAGGGCTCTAACTACAACTGGAATTATTGATATCTTCATGAGAACACATTTTTTAGATTTCCACTTCAAGATCCTTGTATTTTGATATATATATATATATTTTTTTTTTTTTTTTTTTTGAAGATCTTCAAATATACATCACAATCTGCAGGGACTGCCATGTAAATAAGAAAGCATATTCTGTTTTTTGGTCATTGGTCACGATGTCTGGGCGATTAGCTTTGATTGTTCTCTCTGTGGATATTGTAAAGTCCCATAAAATTTTTACAGCTTCTATCTCTGTAACCTGATTTGTATGATGTTCATATCAGTTTCTTCTTCTTCTTCTTCTTCTTCTTCTTCTTCTTATTATTATTATTATTATTATTATTATTATTATTCACTCTTTCTTCTTTCACTTCATATAAATCTGGGTTGATTTTATGATTAATGGACGGCATCAAGCACTTCTTACTCAATTGCTTGATGTTTTAATCTTAAGTTACAAAACAGATTCCCTCTGTCTCGCCACAGGAAGAACTGGGGACTTAGTTGTCAACGAAACGTATCGCATTGTACACTACAGTAGGTACCTCCAAAGATTCGCTAAAAAATGAGCTTACATGATGAAAAACGCCCCAAACTTAATAAAAAAAAGTTTTATCGCCAAAATTATTATATTATTATTAAGAGGAAAGTCTAAAGGATATTTTGATTGCTAAATTATATTTTTTGATCCTTTTTAGAACCTTCGAAATTTTGGTTTTCTAGCGTCAGAGGGAGACCATAAATTAGTATAGGAAATTTTAGCGTCTTTTTACATTGTATAGATTAGGTGATATTGTTATTAAGTAAAAACTCTTAAGTAAAACCTATATTTACAAATCATAAATAGAAAAGCTTACCACAATTAATCCAACACCAATATTTTAAAAAGATTTTTGAACTTTTTTTTTGTGTGTATAAACGTGTCGATTTTTGTAAATACGGATGTCTATATAGGACATTATCAGAAAATAAGAGCGATAATTATAGTAACTTTAAAGCCAAAGTACGAAAAATTCAATAAAACATTAGATTACGGAGAATATTTTCCTAAATTTTAAAAATTACTGGGTAGTTAAAAATTATATAAAAACGGCGCTCACGTTATATTCGTCAAGTAATTTTTACAGATATGTCCCCTGTAGAAAAAGTTAGTTAAATTTCCAGTTGTCAATAAAGCTGACAGACTGTCAGTAAAACTTTCAACATCTTAAATAAACACCTTCCCCACCCCGTGTTAAAAATGCATTTCTGTGATATTTTAAACTAAATTAATATTTGTTTAATATCAGATTGATTAAACTTTAAATCACGTAATATTCTTAAAAAATGATTCAGATAAGTATATTTTATTTTTGAATGGGTTTTTTAATAAAGAGATTTACATTATGCTGACAGATGGCTAAAATGGCTAAAATTGATTTTTTTATTGATTTAAAAAAAGAACATTCAATCAATTTACATTAGTTTTAATTTAATCTATTAGCTTGAAACTAAAATAAAGCTTCAAGAAAGATTTTTCATTATCCGCACTTTCGGTCTGCCTTCTGCACATGCGTGTTTATAGTTGGTACTATCGTGGTCATGTGATCGAGGTTTGAGCTTCATCGCGTCAGTTTTCTTGTTGCTGTTACAGTGTAGACATGTCCGCTCCACTAGCAGTGTGAACCAAATAAGCACAAAGAGTAGCAATCCGGTCATGCTACCCCATAGATGATAAGTAGCCGGTTCGCCATTACCATATCTTGAGCTTTCTGAATCTTCTCGTCAATGGTGGAAGTTGACGGGCGTCCTGCTGTTTCTTCGTGTGCCACGCTTATCTGTCCACTTTTAAACTTCTCGATCCACTCATACATACTTCTGTCCGGTAGTCCACTGTCGCCGTATTGTGCTAAAAGCCTCCTATGAATTTCAGCTCTTGACACGCTTTCCGACCGGAGAAATCGGGTCACTGGTCTTTGTTCCTCCTTGGTGCACACTGCTAGCGGAGCGGTCATGTTTACACTGTAACATCAGCAAGAAAACTTCGACCACATGACCACAATAGTGCCAATTATAAACACTCATGAGCAGTATGACAAACCTAAAGATATGTTATAGCGAAAGTGCGGATAATTTTTTACTTACCCACGTAAATGATGAATTCATTCATTTAGAAATGATTAAAAATTTCTACCGAACACTTACAAATTATTGTCAATTCCGCCATAACTGATTAATGGACAACAAGGCTTTTGCATCTGTTTCTTTCTTGTTAGTAATGTTGACCTGAAATTATTATTTTCTTTCATTATGTTAACAATTTCGATTTTAGTCTACATGCATACAGATAATGTCGTATTAATTGGGATTATTGCAAGAGAAATGTTTCCTTTCGTATCACTCTTGTCAGTATTACGACATTTTAATTAAGTTTTATAGCTTTAATGATCAACTTCTATAATACAAGTAACATGAATATGACATAATTGTTAGTCATAAAAATTAAATCTTGCTACTTTATTTGTTGTAGCAAAAAAATAGATATCGCCAAAAGAAAGAGGGGTTCCTTTTTTGTTGCTATTCCTCAAATAGAAAATTAAAATATTTTTTTTTGTGTAGGAAATACTAAGTTTAATTACTAATCTCATCAGTTTAATTTAATTAAGTAGGTTAACTCTTAATTCCTTCATTGACTGTGATAAGGGTAGTTATAATTCTAAGCTGGAATTTCTTTTAACAGATGTTCGAACTGCTAGGACAATTGCATACTGGACATTTGCGTCACAGACAATTGCGTACCAGAAAATTGCGTCCCTGGACATTTGCGTCCCTAGACAGATGCGTCACTGTATAATTGCGTACCTCTGATCATTTTTGAAACTTTTAAAGACAATTACCATAAATTTTGAAAAAAGCATAGGTAAGAATCATAAAGGGCAGATAAATCTTTACACCCAACCCTAAAAGCTGAGTTCCATGGGAGAAAGGTAACATTGAATGTGTGCTGAGATCGTCGGGGTTTTATTCATTTAGAGTTCTTAGAGCGCAATAAAATACTAAATGCACATTTATACGTCCAGCTGCAACATGTCCATAAATGTTTGTTCAGAAAGCACCCTGGTTAATAGGTAAAACGCCAACCCAAGGCCGCATGCAGCAAGAGTAACAGAGGGAAAAAATTTCGAACTTGGTTTGTTCTACTCCACCGGCCATATTTATTTTACCCTGCACCAACTGACCCTTTTCGATTTCCGCGAGATGCCTTAATTGCGAAATTTTTTTTAAAATGAAAACCAAATTCAAGAGTTCGTCGAAAATTATTCCGCATCAAAACCTGTGGATTTTACAGTTTCTCGACTATTTCAAAGGATCTGTAGGCAGAAGAAACAGACTTCAGTTCTTCTTCCTCATAGTCATTTTAGTGGGCTTTCAGGCAGCTTGGTGGCGCCCATCTCTTCTCCAAGCTATTGACCGATAGCCCATATGATATGGTTTGCCCTCTGTCCGTACACTAGGCCCCCAGGTTTTGAAATCATTGTCCTCGAGTTCATTACATTCACTTAATTGCTAGTACCCTTGGGAAAGGTATGAATACATCTTTTTTAATGATAGGTAGGAATATCAATAAATCCGTAGCTACATGACGAAAAAAGTTTGTTTTTGTATAACTATTTGAGGAGGCATAGTGAAGTAATGTCTAGAATGAAAAAATCGGAGAGTCGAGTTCGAATTCCAATCGAGTTCATTACATTCACTTACGTGCTAGTACCCTTGGGAAAGGTATGAATACATCTTTTTTAATGATAGGTAGGAATATCAATAAATCCGTAGCTACATGACGAAAAAAGTTTGTTTTTGTATAACTATTTGAGGAGGCATAGTGAAGTAATGTCTAGAATGAAAAAATCGGAGAGTCGAGTTCGAATTCCAATCGAGTTCATTACATTCACTTACGTGCTAGTACCCTTGGGAAAGGTATGAATACATCTTTTTTAATGATAGGTAGGAATATCAATAAATCCGTAGCTAAATGACGAAAAAAGTTTGTTTTTGTATAACTATTTGAGGAGGCATAGTGAAGTAATGTCTAGAATGAAAAAATCGGAGAGTCGAGTTCGAATTCCAATCGAGTTCATTACATTCACTTAATTGCTAGTACCCTTGCGAAAGGTATGAATACATCTTTTTTAATGATAGGTAGGAATATCAATAAATCCGTAGCTAAATGAGGAAAAAAGTTTGTTTTTGTATAACTATTTGAGGAGGCATAGTGAAGTAATGTCTAGAATGAAAAAATCGGAGAGTCGAGTTCGAATTCCAATCGAGTTCATTACATTCACTTAATTGCTAGTACCCTTGCGAAAGGTATGAATACATCTTTTTTAATGATAGGTAGGAATATCAATAAATCCGTAGCTACATGACGAAAAAAGTTTGTTTTTGCATAACTATTTGAGGAGGCATAGTGAAGTAATGTCTAGAATGAAAAAATCGGAGAGTCGAGTTCGAATTCCAATCGAGTTCATTACATTCACTTACGTGCTAGTACCCTTGGGAAAGGTATGAATACATCTTTTTTAATGATAGGTAGGAATATCAATAAATCCGTAGCTAAATGACGAAAAAAGTTTGTTTTTGTATAACTATTTGAGGAGGCATAGTGAAGTAATGTCTAGAATGAAAAAATCGGAGAGTCGAGTTCGAATTCCAATCGAGTTCATTACATTCACTTAATTGCTAGTACCCTTGCGAAAGGTATGAATACATCTTTTTTAATGATAGGTAGGAATATCAATAAATCCGTAGCTAAATGACGAAAAAAGTTTGTTTTTGTATAACTATTTGAGGAGGCATAGTGAAGTAATGTCTAGAATGAAAAAATCGGAGAGTCGAGTTCGAATTCCAATCGAGTTCATTACATTCACTTAATTGCTAGTACCCTTGCGAAAGGTATGAATACATCTTTTTTAATGATAGGTAGGAATATCAATAAATCCGTAGCTACATGACGAAAAAAGTTTGTTTTTGTATAACTATTTGAGGAGGCATAGTGAAGTAATGTTTAGAATTAAAAAATCGGAGAGTCGAGTTCGAATTCCAATCGAGTTCATTACATTCACTTAATTGCTAGTACCCTTGGGAAAGGTATGAATACATCTTTTTTAATGATAGGTAGGAATATCAATAAATCCGTAGCTACATGACGAAAAAAGTTTGTTTTTGTATAACTATTTGAGGAGGCATAGTGAAGTAATGTCTAGAATTAAAAAATCGGAGAGTCGAGTTCGAATTCCAATCGAGTTCATTACATTCACTTACGTGCTAGTACCCTTGGGAAAGGTATGAATCCATCTTTTCTCGCCGGCTATGAATAAATAGCAGGGCAGACTGGGTTCTATAGCCTTGGTCAGCAAAGTGTTTATTGATATTCTTACCTATCATTAAAAAAGATGTATTTGCATAGCATTGATGTATATTTATTTATGTAATTGGTTTAATACTTGTATTTATCACTCAGGCGGTGGATTTTTTATTTATTTATAAATTCGATAAATGTTAGACAAGAATAGATGCAAAAAGAGTCTCAGGTGAAGCAATTTGCATATGAATCGTACAGTAAATAACAAATCAATGCATTAAGAAGTCAAAAACCCGTTTTCTGTTCTGGATTATTTATTTTGCTTTTATAAGTGAGGTCAAGGCCAGAGGATCGAGCCTGTAGAATTAATTAACGATGACATAAATATTGCGGTCGCAAAAAATAATGGACAACTATTTAAATGACTTCCTTATACGTATGTCATTAATTGCTAATATAAAACTTGCTAAAACATCTTAAAAGTATATTTTAAAGAACATTCTGCAGTGGCTAGCGAGCAAGCATTTCTTAGCACCTATTCTTTTTCTATATACCATATCCTTCCAGAACGGGGACGATGATGACTACACAACTTCCTGTTTTTTTTTTTTTTTTTTTTTTTTTTGCTCTCAGTGACTCTTACTCACTTACCATCGCTCTTTGTCTTGGTGATTCTTTTTCCGATATTCATTTGTTGGGATTCATCAAACAGGCTACTCTCTGTTCCAACTTGCTTCAGTATGCCGTGTGAGTGTTAAATTCCCCAGACCTTCTTTCCTCATTATGTGCCCACTTTAGCTATCTCTTTCTGATTGTTACTAGCAGTTTTTCTCCTTAAAACTTCCTCATTTCTTACATGTTCTGTCCATGGCATTCTCGCTATCCGTCAGTAGAATTTTAAGTCAGATAACTTCATAACTGTGGTTTCCGGTTACACTAAGTCTAGGGAAAACAAATATATAAATCTTTATATATCAAGAACAATTTTATGGAAAAATATGACGAAGTGGAAAAAGTAGAAGTGTTTTCCTTAAAACACTAAGTTCACTAAAAGTACTAACTAGTGCATTTAGTCATTTCCTCGTTTTTTGTTTATTCAATATGTCTTCAACTTTGCCGCCAAGGATGGCACTACTCCGACGGCATCGTTCTCAGAGTCATTAGACCATGCAAACAACCTCCATCACGACAAAGAGCGACCATCAGAGGTACACACATAGAAACATACACGCATACACACATATATATATTACACTGAATATTAAAATATATTAGCAACAATAATAATAAAAAATGTTCTAATATATTTCATGATAATTTTAAACTTTTATTCTTTTTTTTTTAATTTATTGCTTGGTTTCTAAACTAATATTAGGTTGGTGCAAAAATAATATCGTTTTTTGACGTAGTTTTTAACGTCAAAAAACGATATTATTTTTGCACCAACCTAATAATAATAACGTGTAATATTTGATGACGAACTGTTTACTCCGACATCAAGTGTAAAATACATATTATAGTAATAACTGCAAATTATTCTAATTCTTATACTCTTTCCTTAAGGTTATCAGTCTGTTATTATCTAAAAGACTCAAAGTGATGGCAATAAGCAGCTTCTTCTGTATATCGTATTATGTTTTAATTTGTTCATTTGAAGTGATGCAATTGACGGTTATCCCACTAGCCAAACACCCATTCGATACCGCTGTTTAAGTCTATAAAATGGCCAACATTTCCTTCCTCTTTCTTTCTTCTTCTTCCTCTAAGACGGAAAAGTTCGTAGTTAAGAACGTCCCTTCTTTTCCCCAGTCGACTGACGACACACACGCTCGTGTATCACACATACAATTAAGCATATTCTTAATAGCTAAGTCCTGAGTATGACGATAAACTACATCTGGCAGAAAGGCCGCTGATTATGAGATTGGAGTTTTTGAGGAGCATGGAACTACCTTTTAATTGCTGTTGTTGTCTATCCTGACCCGGAGTGATAGCTCCTATTAGGGTCCCAGCTACGGGAAAATAGTGAAATCCCAAACAAAATACTATGAAGGTATAAAAATATATTTTTATAATATAAATCGCATTAGTACATTTTTATATAAAAATTACCAACAATACACACATAAAACAAATTGTAGCGACTTCACCCAAATCCGTTTAAAATACCACCAAATAACCAACATGAAAAAAACTCTTTCATAACATTGATCCATATAATATTCTACAATCTCTTAAAGAAATCAAACTATATTCCAAAATATAACTTCAACAAAATTACAACATAAAAAATATAAATCACCGCCTCTCTACTCGTGTTCTTTATTATGAAGAATCTCTTGGTGGGAGTTGGTCATAAAACAAAAAAAATTTAGAGATTAGAAAAATGATAGGAAAATGCTTGTCAAAATGGATAAAAACATTACATTTATTCAGTGAGTGTCACAACGTCGAATTAGCTCTTCCCTGGCTGAAGAGTTGAGTTTTCCTTGTTGGAAGAATCCCTCCTTGATTAACCACGTCTTCAGGGGCGTAGCCCTACTCACTACGCTTGCCCAATTGCGTGTCAGTGACGCTATTTAACCCATAGTTGGTGGTTTTGAATTCAGAGTTATCCTTCTCCTAGACTGGTTGCCAGTCTAGGAGAAGGATAAACTGCAGAAGGACAAACTGCAGAAAGATCTAGTCTGCCTACTATTCACCCATAGCTGAGAGAAGAAGAGATGGATTCATACCTTTCCCAAGAGTATTTCGTAAGTGAATTTAACGAACTTGACTGGAATTCGAACACTGCCCTCCGATTCCACAATCCGAACCGCTATCCATTACTCCACCGTGCGTCTTCCATATTGAACATTTTAATTACAAAAACTCAGTTATGTGCCGTGCGTGATACACGCTTAGGCGATCGTGTATCTTTCAATACATGACTGACGAGGCAATTTTTTTTCCCGCAGTAGGTAGACCAGTTGCGATCCAAGGCCATAGAACACCATCTGTCTTGCTATTTACACATAGCTGGGGAGAGAAGAGGAGGATTCATACCTTTCCCAAGGGTATTAGCATGTAAGTGAATGTAATGGATTTGACTGGAATTCGAATTCTTCGAACCGTTATCCATTACTACACAGTGCCTTCAAATAAAGGGAAATAAAGCCGAGAGTAAAGAAAGATTTTCATTTTGATAATTTCCTGATATTTTTTTTTATCAGGAATTATAAAAATGAAAAAAAAAAAAAAACTCCTGGTATTCCCCAGCAGTTACCCAAATAAGTACTGGTCAAAGCTCAGCGTTGCTTAACTTCGGTGATCGAACAAGAACTAGTGTTTCAACGTGATATGGCCGTAACACCCATTATGACCTTATTCAGGGAAATAAAGAAGAGTGTAAGGAAGGATTTTCATTTTGATAATTCCTGATAAAAACAACTACGTTTTTATCATTTAAACAGCTGTTAGTCTTTTTTTAAAAAAAATAATAGATCTTATATAACCCCTGGCATCATTCTTTTGTGCGTGAACGGAATGCAGATTATTTGGGGAGGACAGCATTTTATACTCTCTTTTGCCTCCAAAACTTACAGGCTGCTTATTTTTTTTTTTTTTTTTTTGAACAAATATTAGTTTTAACTTGCTTATCTAGATAGATCTTTTAACATTCATAAATGATCCTATTATGACGGATGACTGTGGAGTAAAAGATTTAGGATAAGTTTATATTATCCTACATCTACCTATCTGTTGTATATATAATATATTAGACATATATTTAAAAAAAGTGAATTTTGATCTGAGATTTTCATTGTATAATAATCGAGCTGTGATAAATAGAGAAGCGTTGGGTTGCGTGCATTGATAAGGAAAGTAATTATGTTGAAAAAATATTTGTGTAAAATAATTTTTTTATCATGAGGTTATTGATTTATTTTTATATCTACTTACATACACACGCACAAACAGAAATGTGCGCGCCACACACATAAATATATATATGATAGGTATGGTATAAAAACATAGTCTGTCTGAAGTTATTATGCAAATCACATAAACCTCAATAACTCGAATTTGCTTTGAACAATTTTTGTCAAATTTTAAACTTCAAAACAAAGATTGAGTAAAATCTTTAGTTCAGGATGTTTTCTTAAAGTTATTTTATTTATTATAAAAATTACACTTTCAATTTATTATGCAAAACTGGAAAATCACTTTTTACTGCAATAATAAGGTACTAAAATCATCAACAATTGATCAATACCTATGATAGAACAAATAACAAACGTATATGATAAGTCTTAATATAGTGACCATTCGTTTTTCTTATTTTTCTTCATAGTGCATGTGTGTGTGCGTTCACGCGCGTGCGCCCATGCCTCCGTCTGCGCGTATGTGCGTACGTGTAGAATGTCATGGCTATTTGTCCTTTCCATCGTTTTCTTTCACTTTAAACTCACTCCTTAACTTTTCCTCTCCTTTTTCCTCTATTCGTTCAACTGTAGCCATTTTGACTTCCTGTTTCCTAGACATATACAGTCGTTATTGAGCGTTCTAGTGTTTTATTTGAAATTTGAGTCTAGAATTAGCGCTTTTTATGTAAATATGATCTCTGTTAATGAAGTCAGTAGATTTCTCTAAGCCTGACAACGTGTAGTCTTTGAACTTTTCTATATCTGTATACATCCGCTTTTTAAGATCAACAGTTAAAATAGCTTTGAGCGAATGAAGTCTGTCTATCTTGACGAAGTCCATCCTTCTTGTGAATTGGCGCTACGCAATCACAAAGAACTGCACCAGATCAAACAAACTAAATAATATCCAACAGCAGCAACTGCTAAAGTGGATAGCATATGCAACTCGAAGGGAAAATAATGGCATAATCCAGATCTTAACGTTCCACAAATAAAAGGCTAAGAAGGAGCAGCCCCCCACCCCTAAGCAATACTGGAAAGAGTGATAACAGCTACTGAACTTGATAAATTTATTTTCCTGAAAAATTGTTTTAAGAGAAAGATTTTATAAATTTCAACCGCTTCAAGGACTGGCTGCTCGGTCAATGAATGCCGAATGTTTCCTTATAAGGAAACGACTAATTTGTGACTTACCGGTTCAAGTTCAGTTGCGTACTGGACTTTTGTGTCACGGACAATTGCGTACCAAACAATTGCGTCCCTGGAAATTTGCGTCCCTAGACTAATGCGTCCATGGATAATTGCGTACCGCTGATAATTCTTTGAAGCTTTTAAAGACAATTACCATAACTTTTGAAAAAAAAAAGCATATATAATAATCATAAATTTAAAAAAAAAAGGAATAAAATTAAAAAAAATTAAAAGTTTATTTTTGTTTAAAATTCAATGACAGATTAACAGTGTTTAAAAATATTTCAAAAATTTAAAATTATCTTAGTTTAACAAATAAGGTAACTACCTTTCTGCTTGTTTAGAGTAATTAAAGGTATGGGTGTTCAAATTTCTATATTAAACAATTCTTTAAAAAGTTTTTTTCTTTCAAATTTTATGTTAACTACCTTTTTACTTGTTTAGACTAATTAAAAGTTGGTTTGCAAATAGCAACTCTTAAAAAAAGAAAGTATGGTACTTAAAAATTATCAAAGGTACGAAATTATCCAGGGACGCATTTGTCTAGGGACACAAATGTCCTGGGGTGCATTTATCTGGTACACATTTGTCTAGTACGCCATTGACCTAGACACAAATTTCCAGTATGCAACTGTTCGATATTTAACTGTAGATATTTACCAAGCTTAATTCATAATAGTCTGAAAAAAAAAAAAAAACTCAAATGCACGGAAAAGAGATGGAGTTTGTCTGATTTCATTCAAAATATTATATGCGTTTTTACATAGAATTGGTTCATCCGGGGTGGGTGGCGGGACAAAAAACAAAAATGCAAATGAAAAGAATAAGGTTCTGGGTCTGACTGAACCCTGATTACAAGAATGCAATTTCAACATAAAAAAAAACCGTCCCTTAACCGGCCTTGTCTCGGTGTGACTACATTTTTTTTACGGTAGTACAGTGTAACTAGGATATAAGAGACCCGGATATAAGAGAAACCCGGATATAAGATAAACCCCGGATATAAGAGAGATTTTCTCTGGTCCCAAATTAGAGCCATACTTACCTAAACAAAATAAACCAAACCTGGATATAAGAGAAACCCGGATATAAGAGACTTCTTCTCCGGTCCCGGCAACTCTCTTATATCCGGGTTACACTGTAATAGTCGTGGATCTACTGAAAACTTTCAGTAGAAATTAGAATAGCAGTTCATTAATTCGTGGTCTTCTGGATATGTGAGAAAAATTATGAAGTGATTTAATAATGATTTCAAAAAACTGGTTTTTGTGCGAACTCTTGTTTAAAATCAACATGAATCGGAAGTAATGTAAAATATTTAGACAGACGCCATGATATTTTTCAATTTCAATTGGCTAAAATAAAAGTTAAATCTCTTGTGGATGACAATGTAATCTGTACATTAGAATAAGAAAATATTCTATATTCTATATTTCATCAGATCTTCTCACGAATAAAACATCATGAAAACGCCCTTCTGTTAAATTCTCATGAGATAAAGTAACAATAAACAATTCGATGATCTCTTGTAACGATAATTAAATATATTTTATACAAGAACGATTGACATGTGCCGGTAAGAATACCCAGATAAATAAATGCAAATTTAGAAGTAGATTGTACTGTGTATGATCAATAAAATGCCATAAACGGCCTCCAGTTCAACGATAAATATATTGCATAAAATAGCTATTCGAGAAATACTTCTAATTAATCACCGTACATGTCAAATGACACTTCATTAAAATAGGAAGGGGACTTCAATACCTCTAAAACTGAATGGATTAGGTGAATCCGTGCTCTAACTTCATTAATCATCAAATTTCCTGATTATAAGGACACACACACACACACATACACACACACACACACATATATATATATATATATATATATATATATATATATATATATATATATATATATATATCTTAAATTAATTGCACAACTCCGAGTTTCATGCCGGAGCAATTTTCAAGTGCTGGAATGATTATATTTATTTTTATTTATATTTATATTTTGTGTTGACAACGTTCTTTTTTATTTTCTGATTCACGCGAAATTTATTATTGTTGGGGGTAAAATATTATTGGAGATAAAATATTTAAATGAATTATAGTCTAATTTTGAATTTGAATTCAATGAAACTGGGAGTTGAGCAATTAATGTAAGATATTATGTAAATTTCTTTATATATATATATTAAATAGCTCTGTTAAATAACATAGAGCATTATTTTTTCATACACTATAGAGTATTTACATGTATTTGTATATGATCGCTTGCTTGTATACCTACATTTACATATTCGGTTATATATATATATATATATATATATATATATATATATATATATGTATATATATATTTGAGTTATATATATATATATATATATATATATATATATATTTGAGTTATATATATATATATATATATATATATATTTGAGTTATATATATATATATATATATATATATATATATATATATATATATATTTGAGTTAAAGATCGAAAGTAGATCAAATATGGATCGGAATTCAACAGGATGATAAAATAAAGAACAAGTAGAAAACGTATATCAATCTAATATGTTTCACTTTTATTAAAGCTTCGTCAGAGATTGAGAAAAAGGCAAAAAGACAAAGATTCTTGTATTTTCTATTTTGTGTGGTTTGATTTTCATTCGTCAGCCTTGTTCTGTTTTTTGTTTCCTTTTTGTTATTTATTTTATGATATATATATATATAATATATATATATATATATATATATATATATATATATATATATATATATATAAAGCAATATAGTCGTAAGGTGTGCTATATTTATGGGATAAAGTACTCAATAGCAGAGATAGAGCGTGTGTAACTATAAACGTGAACATTGAAGTCAACACGTAGAGGTAACAGCCTGTTGCCTCTAAGTGTTGACTTCGATATTCACGTTTATATTTATATATATATATATATATATATATATATATATATATATATATATAATTGATAATAATTTTATACGTTATTATTATCATTTTAAAAGTATAGCAATATATTGGCACATTGGTGACGATCTGTCTACTCCGATATATATATATATATATATATCCCGCGGAGCTATGTAAAGTACTAGAACAGGCGCGGGTTAGTTGCTCTTCATGGAGGTGAAAGGATTTTCTCTGAGCGTTGTTTAGCAATCCTTTTAGTGTTGGTTTCACCATAAAAATAGACTTCAGATTGGAAGGAAACATTTTGACAGCTTAACCCGGTCATTATATTGGATATGTCTGTTGAGAGACGTGTACTGGCATATACTGACTGTGATCCGGAGAGGTTAAACTCCGAGATAATGACACATGAGGACTTTCGTTCGGAGTTTCCGTGGCAAGTCTTTTGCACCGTTATTTTTTTATCGACAGATCCAACAAGCCTTCACCATTTGATACAAATCATTGTGTAGGTTTTCTGACAACTCCATCTAATTAGTTTCTCACATATCCGACTACTGCGAAAAACTCTACAAAACAACATTAACTTTATCTTGGCAACTTGCAATGTACAAAACTCTCCAGGACAACAACTCAGCACCAGAAAGAAAAACAGCACTGGTCGCATTGGAGCTAAAGAAGTACAACATTGATATAGCTGAACTGAGAAATAATCATCAGTCGACTACATGAAAGGAGAATGCAAAATAAGACATCTAACAGTGATCCTGCTGCACTTGGATACAATACATTCTGCTGTATTGTTTGTGGTCTTTTGTGCAATTCTCAAGCCGGTCTCAAAAGTCATGCCCGTCATTGGCATTCAGATAATTAGTTCGTGGTCGTCGGAACCTTATACGTCGAACTCGCCGGGAGAATCCATTATATATATATATATATATATATATATATATATATATATATATATATATATATATATATATTACTGTACACTACAGTTGGGGAGAATGGAGCCACAGAATCAGCCTATTAGGAGCAGCTGCTGTGGTTTACATAGCAAGTAGGTTTTTCACGGGATACAGTTACTAACCACATCTATAACCGGTTTTGAATTCAAAGTTGATGTTCTTCCAGATTCGTTGTCAACCAAAGCTGAAGAACGCAGTCTGTCCTATTACTTAACCCCTAGCTGGGATATGTACACACATACATACACGTGTTGGCAACCAAACAGGCCGCGGCAAATGAGGTGAATTCTTCTCAATATTCGGAAACCCGATTGTTTATAGTCACGCATAGCTTGCACAATCACTATGTGAACACCCATCATTACCCAGTCTTGATCCAATAATTATATATATATATATATATATATATATATATATATATATATATATATATATATACATATATATATATATATAATTATTTATTTGAAAATATGATTCCAACACGCTACATAAGAGGTCTCATGTTTCAAAACAAGAGCCGAAAACGTCAATATAATTAATTGAATTAAATTGAATTAAAGTAAGCGAAATTTTTTTCTTTTTGGGGTGGGGCGGAATTTCTCTGGAAGATAGAACAGAGCTTTACATATGTTTTTACATATGTTTTTACATATCTTTTTTGTGAATCTTTAAATTCATTACAACCATCTTTGGTCTTCATAATGGAGGAAGAAGAAAACAATTCTATCTCATTTCTTGATGTTTTTGTTGAGCGGAAGAATGGTACTTTTATTACTAGTGTATTCCGTAAAGCATCTTTTACAAGTCTTTAGACTAGTTGGAACTCTTTTGTCCCTCGTACCAGAAAAATAAATCTGGTCAAAACTTTATTTCATCGGGCGTTAATGATGTGTTCTTCTTGTACACTTCAGCAAGAGTTGAACAAAATTCGTTCTATTCTCATCAATAATGGTTTTCAAGTTAATATTATTGATCGTACAATGGAACAGAAGATAGATAATTTTAATATGTTCCCCAAACTGTTTTGGCTTTGTAGAAAATGCAAAGTTTTGAGTGACAGAGTTTCTAGGAATGTCTCTGCTACTTTTCAGCCAAGTTAGGTGTTGCTTTTGGTACCCGTCCAGTGTTTTCTTTATTTACTAAGGACCGTCTGTCCTATCTTAGTAGAAGTTCTCTTATCTTATAGATAAGTTTAAATGTCAGCGTGAAGCTGAGTATATAGGACGGACTAGTCTTACACTGAAAACAAGAATGGACCAACACGTTTCTTAATATTAGGTTGGTGCAAAAATAATGTCGTTTTCTCACATAGTAACATACGTGAGAAAACGACATTATTTTTGCACCAACCTAAATATATCAGATTGCATTCAAGTAATCATACTCGTGTGTCGCAGTGGGTACACGATTTGGCAATCGGACAGCACCAATTGCAGAATGAGATGTGCTCGTCGTGTTTCACGACGGGCATTCTTTCTGCTTGTTTAGAGTAATTAAAGGTATTGGTGCTCAAATTTCTATATTAAAAAACTCTTTTGAAAAGTCTTGTCTCGGTGTGAGTACATTTTTACGACAGTAATAGTCGTGGATCTACTGAAAACTTTCAGTAGAAATTAGAATAGCAGTTCATTAATTCGTGGTTTTCTGGATATGTGAGAAAAATTATGAAGTGATTTAATAATGATTTCAAAAAACTGGGTTTTGTGCGAACTCCTGTTAAAAATCAATATGAATGATAAATAATGTAAAATGTTTAGACAGACGACATGATTTTTTTCATTTTCAATTGGCTAAAATAAAAGTTAATTCTCTTGTGGATGACAATGTAATCTGTACATTAGAATAAGAAAAGATTCTATATTCTATATTTCATCAGATCTTCCCACGAATAAAACATCATGAAAACGTCCTTCTGACAAATTCTCTAGAGATAAAGTAACAATAAACAATAAAAGTGGAAAGTGTAGACTGGGCAGCTAAGGCCCAGATATGACAGCAATACGTCTTTTTTTAGTCTGATCTTGCTCTTGCAAAGACAAAGCATATGAGGAGAAGTCAGATACCTACTGGGGCGGTACAAGGAACCAACAAATTATCCGATAATTGAAAAAAATATAAGTAAAATCACGTAAAGTTATTATTTCTATATTAATAATGGTAAGAGCAATTATTCACCTTATATATTATAGTAGAGTGTATATGTGTGTATTTGTGCTTGTGTGTGTCTAAGCAACTCCTTCCCTCCCACTAGTTCGATTTCAATTATTTATAGCTCATTCAAAAGCCCTAGAAAAGTTAGGCGCAGGGAACGATATTCGTTGAACCCAGATTCAGCGTTACCATATTATACGAAGTTAAAAATATATATTAATATATTGTACTAGCCATTATCTTTGCTTTCATGGCTAAAGGGGAGTAACTCTTACTTTCCTTTTGTATCCAAAATTTTAGCTAGATTAAAATTGTAAGCTAGATAAAATTTTCTATCGGGCAGCATTTAAGCTAGCTCCTGTGGAGGACTCTTGGGTTGGCCATCATCACAATAGCTAGGGAGGAGTAGATGCGATAGGCATCAATAAACTACAGAACTCAAAATTGATCGTTGCATTTAAGTATTGAATTAATGTTTAAGCTCAGCTTTTAAAAGTTCAACGATAATTCTTCTGCTGCTATTTAATTTAAAGATGATTTAATGTACAGATCGTTATTTTCGGTACAGACAATTATTTTTATTTCATGGGTGACAGAAGTGGGAATAATTTATACGATAAAATTAATATAGTATAAAAATGGGAAAATAGAAATTAGAATTAGTTATACATTCAACATTTGAGGAGTTAGAGAAACATAATAGCTAATTAAGTAAAACCTATGTGATGGAATCTTTATGAATAAATGAGAAATTGAAGCTCAATTCTCCCACGAATTCTGAGATTAAAAAGACCCAGGTCTACTTTATAGTAATTTGATATTTACTCCCCCCGCCCAACGGAGTCACGTTGTGACACAAAATCGGTTTAATGTGGCGAGCCGTGCGTACTTCCGGGCTAGGAACAAAAATTCCCAGAGCACCAGCAACCGTCGGTTGCATTGGCCTCAATGCGAGCACCGAGCCGTTCTCTAGTGCAATGAGAGGGCACGGCCTCGGGCAGCTGTTCCCCAGGCCTGGGTAACTCTCAGTATAATTTTCCTCAGTTATGACCCTATGCTTCGACGGAGCCGCCCCTGAGCGCACTCTGACCAAAAACAGAGACGCAACTAATAAATAAACGTGTTACAAACTTCTTTATAGTAATTTGGTATTTAATCGACCCCCGCAAGAAGTCGTGTTCTGACACAAGGTCGGTTTAATGTGAGGAGCCCGAGCGCGTACACCCGGGCTAGGAACAAAAATTGCCTGAGACCCCACAACCGTCAGTTGCACTAGCCTCGGTGCGGGTACCGATCCCTCTCTCTATTGCAATGAAAGGGCAGCTGTTCCCCAGGTCAGGAAATCTCAGTATAATTATCCTCAGTTGTGACTCTATGCTTCGACGGAGCCGTTCCCGAGCGCACTATGCCCAGAGACAGAGACGCAATTTAGCAATTTGTATTTACTCCATCCCAACGAGATCAGGTTGTGACACAAGGTCGGTTTAATGTGGGGAGCTCGAGCACGTACACCCGGGTTAGAAACAAAAATTGCCCGAGCCCCCGCAACCATCGATTATATTGAGTTCAAAAAAAAAAGTTAATTTCATTAACTGTCCTTCAGTACTGTTCTTTTATTCGAGGATGGCTTTGATTTTCATATCAAAAATAATTCTGTTTAGCCATATCGTCATAGATTGCAGAAAATCTTTTGAAATTTGCATTTTACTTGGCCTTCAACAAGTTGGCATCTATTCGTAAAACTTTCCTTAACTATAAGCCAATTTATGAATGAAATGTTCATTTAAAATTTTTGTTTCAAAGATTTCAAGTAGTGATATATCTTACTTTGCGAAGCGATAGCGAGCAGGCGAAGCCTGCTAGTAATCTATATTCTTATTGAAAACTATAGTCCTGGATATAGCCATGAACTATATCCATCAGCAAGGACTTTGATTGGTCGATTGATGTTTTTGAGGTGCGTAGAACTACGTAATTGTTGTTCTTCCCAGGTATAACTTGACCTGGGGTGGTAGCACCTGTTAGGGTCCCAGCTATGGGAAAAAAAAAAAAAAACACTATGAAAGAATAGAAATATATTTTAATAGTAAAATTCCAGCAATGCATTTTTATATAAAAAAAAACCGACAATACATGACCAGCGATGTATTTTATCTGTCGTTGACGACGTGCAATATTTTTCAAAATATATTTAGTTGAAGTATAAAATTGTGTTCACATTTAGATTTCAGTGTTAAGTAATACATAGTGATGATATGCCGCTAAACAAAATCAACCAAACACCATGAACTTTCATGTCGTTAATCCATATATCCTACAATTTCTTAAATCAAACTGTATTCCAAAATAACTTAAAAAAACAAACAGCATAAAACACATATCACCGCCTCCAGTAATTGTCCATAGAAACTTCTATATGCAGAAAAGCTGAGTATCATCTACCATGTATTCAATTGTGAAAGCAGAATAACATATTTCAAATTACCTAAGAAAATTAAATTTCGGCATTAAACGACCCATAAGGAGTTGATATACCGTTAAACAAATCAACTAAGTAAATCTATTACCACATTATATTTAGTACACAATCTTCAGGGAATGCAATCACTGTCAACAGCTTGTGTGTTTAGCACATTAACATTTAAGATCTAATATTCATAAGCTACTAGCAGTAGAGGCTGACGTTGCCCGGAGATGTAACAGTAAGAGGTAGATCAAGTATCGACCATCATAAAGACTGAAAAATAAAATTGACAAAGATTATTGTTTAAGGTTGACGGACACGCATGTCTTAATTAGTTTTTTTTATATATTTTTTTTTTATTTTTACGAATTGGTCAAACCCAAACTCAAACAAAAACATTGTTTTCAATCGTTATGAGTCTACCGATTGAATAGAATTTTATTATAAACAATTGTCTTGTAAATGGAATTTTTAAAGCATTCTGAATGTAAAAATAAAGAAAAAAAGTGTGCAAGACAATAAGAAACACTACCTGCCAAAAAAAGTGAAGTTTTGTTGAAATCGGTTTAAAAATGTAGGAAATCCGATCCCATATATAAACGAACACAGACACACACTCACAAACAACCTTTTATAATAAGTTTTATAATAAGTATAACTCGATATGAGTTGTTCCCCTTTCATTCTCGCGACAGCGATGCCTCTTAATCGTGTTTTCAAATTGATTTCGTGCAAAGACAATTGTGTTTTTCCAGTTTTTGGCGCTGTCAGAACCACCGCAAGGTAATTTTACGTAGTCCTGTGAAATTTTGCTGAAATCGGTTAAAAAATGTAGGAAATCCTATCCAATATATAAACGAACACACACACACACACACAACCTGGGTTTTATAATAAGTATGATATACAGAGCGCATATCGCCATACCACCAACGTTAAGCAACGTAGAGACTGGATACTACCTAGATGGGTGACCGCTCGGGTATACCAGGTGCTGTAAGCTTAGATGTTCAGATGGTTAACAGCTCGGAATGAGAAATCGGAGTTCGAATTCTTATCGGGTTCGTTACATTTACTTTCGCGCAAATACACTTGGGAAATGTATAAACCCACCTATTCATTCCCCGCTTTCTGCTTTAAATAACCTACAAAAGATTGATAATTCGTTAAAAATAGAAGAAAAATCAATCAATAAAAGTTTTTAAGACAGTAGTTCCCACCTAAAGATGGGGTGTGGTTCTCCACGTACCAGGACCAGAGTTTCAGCAAGGAAATTGGAGCCGCAAATTGATAGATTCAAAACTGTTGGATTATTGATATTCGTATAAACTACAAATCAATATTGCATTTTTTTTTCTGTCAGATAATATTGGAATAGGATCGGCATAGAGAAATATGACGGAGAATAGGGTACACGGAGAAAAAAGATCGATAACTATGATTCTATAGAGCTTAACCTCTATATGCCAGTGGATCAGAACCAATTACTGAGTGTACTACATCCTCATTGGACAAGAAATGCTAAAAAACATTTCTAATTTACATTTTCATGTTAGTTATAGATTTTTGTGCAATCTAAACACAATCCAGGGTCCAGACGCAAGTTTTACAATAATTGCTTCTGATTGGCCAATATATCTCAAAGTAATAACAACGCCTACGCACACGTGTTTAAACACAAAATACCGCCAAAAATCTTGAATGTGTTCGCGATCCATGCACGTGACCAGAAATGTAAATAAATACGATGCACGAACACAAGTTTATCCGTGAGCTTCGTGACGGACAACCAACTGTCAAACAACTCCACGTCACTCATACTTTTGAAGTTACAAAGTTAAATTTATTTAACACGAAACAACTCCAATACACTCACTCACCAACCTCTGAAATCACTCCTGAACTTTTATCAATTTTAGAACTCACAATTCCAAACTTTATTCTTCTGAATTACAAGTTCAATATTACATTAAAGGTAAATTACTTCTTAAGAACTTTCTGTTTAAAAGTCACTTAATATTAACAACTTTAATAACAACATTAACGAACGATTACAAGAAAGACATTCTGAAACCTAAAACATCATACACATTTGCCAACATAACATATACCAAATATTCTGCTTGTATATTGTTTTGAATGTTTTATTAGTTTCTAATGTCTTGTTCGTAATATGAACTCTGGTACAAATATTTCCAAATCAAAGGGACACGACTCTGTTCTACCTTTTCTTTGCATGTTGTACACCAACCTAAATAAATCTAATTGTTACGTTTTAAAACAATTCAGTTGAATTTTGTATTTTATTTTGATGTTAGTGGAAATAGTTAATTGACACGCAACTTATTCTCAACAAATATTACCACATAATTAACCCATCCACTACAATTCTAAAAAAAAAATGTACAAATTTAGGTTGAAAGTAAATGGTTTTTAATCTTTCTTAAATCTTCAACCTGAAAAAGTAAACTTCTGGAAAACACGCACTTGACACGAAAGCTATTTAATGTTGTGTTGATAGTGATTTTGTTGCTAAGGTTGCTAAGGACATCGTTATTATTCTTTCGTTGTTATTCCGCTTTCGCTTGAACCTCTTGCCGATTATATTTTTGTTTGATTAAGCTAAATTTTATACAAGATCACATTCGTAGTGACTGAGAACCAAAGTGACAATGGTTTTGTTTTCAGGTTTTGATGGCTAAACCCTGAGTGTTTTTGTTTTGATAATTAACTTGGAAGTGTGAAGAGGATCTATTTAAAGAAATTGAACTAAGAAATAATCACATGTGTACTGTAATCGATATTATAAACGAAGAGCTGATTTTCTGTCCATTGCACATTGTCGGCGTCTGAATTTGCATGCGCATGTGTAATGTATATGAACACGCCCGCATTGCTTGTGCCATTTTAATGTACACACAAACACACATACACACACAATTTGACTCAGTTTGAAATAAGACATTGGAATAATACATTCACCTCTTACTCAATATGAACAACCGCTACTCTGAGCTGAATAATAAAACCATAAGGTTGGAGACAAAAAAGATAAGAAAACTTAATTTTTAAAACCTTAATAGAATCAAATAATTATAAAATTTTATTGAACTTTTCGGAAATTATTCGGTAATGAATAGCATTATTTTTTTCTAATATTGAAGAAATATTTTTAGTTCTGTCACTGAATTAGAATATACATGCGCACACGCAAACGTACAGAGAGACAAAATTTGAACCAAATTGAAATGAAGATCAATATCGCAAGGGTTAATTTATTCGAAGTACCTCCACTAATTCGGTATAAACTTTCGATACCTAAGGTTTAAAATGAATTTTTAAAAATGAAAACGCATTCTTGAAGATTTCTTTTTAGCTTTAATTGAAAGCTAAATGATTAAATTGACCATTTCCAGTAGGTAAAATACTCAGATGTATTTCAAATAGAATTATATCAATTGGAATGTCAAATATTTGTTCGATTTCAAAAAATCTGTTTACTGGAGGCCGTTTCTTACATTTTAACAAGTTTTAAAATAAAATTTAATTATCGATTTTAAAAATCTTCCAAAAATAAAATATGACACGTTATTTGAGTAAAATTAGCAAATTTAAAGTTAGATTAATCTGATTTTAAACAAATATTACTTACTTAGAGCATAAAAAAATAGTATACAGGCAATTTTAACGACAGATTCTGTTTTCTCATGTCTATACATGAGAAAAACAGAATCTATCGTTATCGATAAGCCTGTTGAGAGTGTTTACAGTTGGTATGGATGACTAGAATTGACATAAATTTACGAAATCTCAGTGACCGCATTTTTTTGATTTTAACGACGTAGTAATTTTTGCAAATTAACATATGTTCAACAATTATCTGATATTTTATTGACTTTTACTTACGTTTGAAGATGCTTTATGACAAAAATAAAATTTAAAATACTATAAAATTTTCTTAAATTATAACTTAAAAATTTAATAACTGACATGAAAGATCATGATAGAGGTAACT
The DNA here is from genome assembly GCA_963932145.1 of Acanthosepion lycidas. Taxonomy (NCBI): domain Eukaryota; kingdom Metazoa; phylum Mollusca; class Cephalopoda; order Sepiida; family Sepiidae; genus Acanthosepion; species Acanthosepion lycidas. The sequence continues at coordinate 74,379,260 of OZ010593.1, read as the reverse complement.
CAATAATTTATGACCCACACTAAAATAAAAATATTTCGTGGAATAGAAATTAAATAAAATAAAACTTACTATAAAATTTAAAGTTTTAAAACTGAAAGGATGATGTTCAAAACCTGTTGAAACGTAAGCAATGAATAACGAATTGGAGACAAGCAAATTTCTCCGTAAAAAGTGGACAATTTAAAACACATGACCTTTTCATAATAAAGTTACGTATAGATAAAAAATAGGAATGCTTAAAAAAAAAAAAATTATTATTCTAATAAGATTTTCTAAAACAAAAATATCCAAAAATTTCATTTATTTGTGAATAAGTTCTGAAAGTTTCATTAAAATCCGAAAACTTGTTTGATTTTTGCAAGAACTTCCAAATCAATGTTTTTCACCCGGGAAAAAAGCGTACAAACACTTTGTAAAATTTACTTACGTTGCAGACGTAGAAAAATAGGATTTTTAAGCAAAATTTCGAAAAAATTTTAAACTATTAAAAAATACTTTGGGTTTTCCTCTTAAGAATAAAATAAATATTTTGACGATAAAACTTTGTTTTATTAAGTTTTGTGCCTTTTTTTTCATCATGCTGTTTTTGTTTTTTTTTTGTTTTGTTTTTTTTTGTTTTGTTTTTTTAGCGAAAAGTGGACGTGTCTAATTTATTCCCTTTCCCTGGCCAGAACGCCTGGGTAACAGGAACAAACCATAAACTGAAATGTGCGGCCCTTTTAAGTCATTTTTATATGTATTACTGAATTTTCTAATAGATGGAATATTCTATTGAATATTTGATCATCTTCACGTCAGTAAAGGCCAAAGGGATAGGTACTTAAACTCTAGTTCTACAAAACAAGTAGTGAAATTCTATTGTACACTTTGAGTAAATGCAATAAAACGTAAAGACACTAGAAAGGCTTAAAGACTGTTGATAATGAATTACTAATTAGTAATCTTACATTTAGTATTTTAAGATGTCTGAAGTTTTAGGACGACTTATTTTTTTATTATTCCACACTTTATTTGGGAAGTAGTTGACATTTTTATTTTTCTTGTAGTTACTCTCTTTATCACAACACTTTCAATTGATATATTCAGTCAACTTGTTAAACCGGGAGATGTCAGACAAGAAGATTTTATGCACTGGTGTGTCTTACTCTTAGCTTTAGGTGGCGAAAACAGTAGAAAATCAGGATGACACAAAAAATAAAAAGGAGAGAGAGAGAGAGAGAGAGAGAGAGAGAGAGAGAGAAAGAGAGAAATTAAAATAGTGTTTTCGAGTAAAGTGAAAAAAAATTTCACATAAAAGGAAGTTATATCTTCTGTTTTGGGTGAATGATTTAAGATTATGAAGTAGAAATAACTTATTGCAACAAGTCCGTAAGATTAGGAAAAACGAAGGTCAGCTTCTTTATTGTTAGATAAAAGGGAGTGAAGGCGATTAATCAAAATTGATACGTTGCTATAGCAACTACTCTATGTGTGCGCATGCGCATATATTTTATGCGCGTCGAAGCTTTCACAATAAAGCTGATATGAGGTAAGCACAAAAAATGAATGTTTTTTCCGAAATAAAAGCAAAACATCGCTACCCCTGTTTTAAAACAAAACTGCCAAAAATTTGAGAATTATTAAATTCAAATTCATATCTAGCCATTTCTAGGGGTGCTCTTTCCATTTATCGTGGTTAAAATGACCTAAAAATCAACAGATTAGAGAATGTATATTGAGCAGATTCAACATGTACAATTTCTGGACTATAGAGCGAGAGAAGCTTAACACACGCCAAGCAGTACTCACTAATGAACATAAGAAAACAACAGAAAACTCACCATATCATGAAGTGGTATTCAACCACTAAATTTGTAACTGAAATCATTAAAATATTTTATCTGTCACAATTTGATCAAAAGGTTGAAGTTCTGACACATGTTAGTTCCGATCACTACGTAAGCGGTATGAAATCACCAAATTGTCTCAATTTTTAAAACTGTAATGTCCCTCTCACATTATGCACATATAAATAAACAACACAAACATAAAATTAATCAAATAAAGTTTATTTCAGAAATTTTCAGTAATGGTGGGCTGGGTGTTGGGATACCTCTTCACTGAGTAGTCAAAACAAAGTCTTGGCATACTCTTCCTACAATCCCTCTAAATAATCTAATTCAGGCACTACCAAAGTTGTTCTAGTCTGACTAGTATATCTTTGCTGGCGTATCCAGTTTATATAGTTCAAGTATGAGCCCATTTGTTACTTCCACACATAAAAGCTTACGACCCAGCGTTGGATCCGACAAAACACTGACGAGAGTCAATCCAACACTCTCACATCTTTCACCTATGCATCTCAAATTTATTACCTCATGGTACAATGCAGGACGATCCGCTTTTGGACAACTCTGAACTTCTGCTACAACTTTCTCAATAAGGTGTACCCATCTGTTCTTAGGAAAGATTGGGAACAATTTATGTAGGCAAGTAATAGCAGAATCCCAGGTTTCCTGATACTTCTCTTTCAATGAACATCTTTGAAGCAGCACCTTCTTGGAACATTTCACTATAGACAAAGACATCTTCCTTTCACGTCCTTTTGTCATAAAACAACGTTGTAACTGATTCTGTACATCGTCATCTTCAAAAAGAAAAAAATTAATTTATAATCCTATCCCATTTTGTCGAAGTATTACTTAGTAGTCAATCTACAAATTATTGTCTATGTTTTCTTACTGAATTTGGGTTTATTTGCAGTTCATAAAAAAATTGCCCTAAATACAATCAGGGATAAAAATATAAATTTAGAACCATCCATACACCTGAGTAACAAATAAGGAATCACTAAAATATTTTCTCAATAAACCTATTTCCACAGTGGTCCTTAAAACTGACACATTAAAATATTTTAGAATAAAATAATCACAATCCGTATGAAATAAATATTACTAAGAAATAATAATAAATTAGGAAAATGAATATTAAATCATAAATTTGTATCTAGATAGCAATAATTCGTAACTAAAATCCATTCATTAGATAATTTAAAAAGTAAGAAAATTGTTTGAAGGGGTAACTTTAAACAAAATGTTTCTTGGTAACTGAAATGCTGATAATTATTGTAAGAATACTGCAAAAACATAAAAGACATTCTAGAGAATTTTTTTGTAGAATTTTTTTATCTCATTCTTTGAATATGAACATTTTCCATCAATAAAGTGACTAAAGTCCAACATTTTTTTTTTCATGATTTTGAATCTGAGCGTAAACTTTACGCCGTAAAGTAAACCAATCGATTTTTCTTTCATATTTTTTATGACGAAAACGGTTTTTAAATCTCATTTACGTTATTTTTTACATATCACAGAAAATTAATATTTAAAACAAATTCTTAAAAATGTCTTTGAAAATTTCGTCCATAGAAAACATTCTGGTCGATTCTTGGGTGTCCGTGTTGACGCTGTGTATTGACTGTCGCGTGGAGTTGACTTGAAATGATGGCCGAGCGAGTCGCACATGGTTACACATAATCGCACACGCGCAAAATGGAGCTATTAGTTCATGTTTGATTTTAATTTAGTTTCATAGATTATTAAATGAGCATGTTAATGATATATTTTATGTGTTTCTATTTTTACAAGAAGCATTTGAATTTTACGATCAAACTTTTCATTTGAATTGTTTACAAACTTTTTATTAAAATTAAAAAATATAAAATATATAAAAATGAAGCTTGGAATGTTAACTTTCAAAATAACGTGTTACTAATATTATAATAAACCCCGCGGAGTGCGCATGTTACAAAAAAATGGCCAAAATTTTCCAAAATCACCAAAATGTCTTTATTTTCAAACTGTAATGTTCCTCGCACACTGTAGTACATATAAAAATAAAAAAGATAGAAACAAAGTTCATGAAATAAGTTTTTATTTGGCATGCATTATGTTTTTATGGAGATATTGAATGAAATAACATGGCTAGTTGATATATGCCTTTTTTAGTGTTTTTAGTTTAAGATTAAGAAGAATCTCATCGGCTGTATGCTGAGTGCTGGGATACCTATTATTATTATTATTATTATTATTATTATTATTATTATTAAATAAAGAATTGTTTGAAGAAACAAAAAATGTTAAGCGTAATGCTATTTTCGTATGTGAATCATTTCCAAAGATTTTTTTCATTTTATCAACGGTTAGATTATTTTTGTATAGATGCTCAAAAAGGAAATAATTCTGAATTATCGCCTTTGATTGAATATTCATGATATACGATAATTCAATCACTTTTAAATTTAGAATAGTTAAAAAAGACAATATTGGGTACAATTAAATATTTTGATATCAAACAAGTAAGAAAATAAAAAAAAATAAAAGCAATGAAACTCAAAAGTTATGTGATATTAAACTCAAAAGTATGTAAAGGAACACTGTCTTAAATGAGTATATGATACAGAAGGCAATACTTATAACTTGAGTTTCAACTTGATTCTTTAGCATAAAGACACTTGTTGTAACATGTACCAGACATAAATCTCTTGTCTATGAATTTACAATAATTTTTTTGCATTTATTTTGATATCATTATCATCTTTAAAGTAACCTATAAGTTTACCGCGTACAATACATTCAAAATATTATTTACCTTTCCCTAGGTCTTCTAAGTCATATTGGTTGACTATTTCCAACCTCTAGACCATCCGATGTAGCTCTAAATTCATCATTATAATTACCAGTGACAGACCTACATTTTCGGTGCCCTGAAGTTTGAACAGATATGGGAGCCACTTTGCAATCACACACACACACACACACACACACACACACACACATATATATATATATATATATATATATATATATATATATATATACACACACACACACATATATATATATATATATATATATATATATATGTGTGTGTGTGTGTGTGTGTGTATATATATATATATATATATATATATATATAAACACAAAAAAATTATTATTTATTCATCCTTTTTACATTTGCATTTTTAGTTATATCTGAAATTTTATGTGTGTGTATGTGTGTGTGTGTGTGTGGTACGTACAAGCGAAACAAGGAAAAGACAGAGTTCACATAAAAAAAAAACAATACATTATTAGTAGTATACACACTAAGAAAACGATAGCAAATAAGCATGTGTAACCTGCCTTGACACATGACCAGTTGATTGTAATAATGCAACTGCTACTCACTTAACTTACGGGGATTTCTCTCTCTCTCTCTCTCTCTCTCCCTCTCTCTCTCTCTCTTTGAATTTATCTTTCACACACGGTCACATATCTATATCTATATCTACGTGTGTTTGTATGTGTGTGTGTGTGGTGTTTTTTGTGTATAAAAGCAATCTTTAACGCGAGTTTGCCAATCTACCATTATTCAGTCAAGGTGATGTTTCACTGAAAACATGTTTCAATGTGAGTACATGAAATATTTTACAAATATGTTGATGTGATATAATTTTTTTTTTTTTTTTTTTTTTTTTTTTTCTTATGCTATTATTTTGTTGGCTATTCCAGTTATTTTAACAACCAGGATAGTGATCCTTTAAATTACGAAACAGAAAAAAATTAATGAATGTTTAACGTTTAAAATTATCTCTTTGTAGTGTCTTGATAACTTTTCAGAAAACGCTAAGTATTAATTCAAAATTTTAATAAAATCACCATGAATTAATGAGTGGTTATTGAGTTTAATACCCTTTGTTAAAAAAGATAGCTTTTCTTAATTTTATATTCTAGACCAGATTCAATAATTGTCAGATTTTATTATGCAAGTCAATGTTTTCAAAATAAAATTGGTATTCCGCATGACTCAGACTGTATTGTTAAAGCGACTGGGTTTTTTATTAAAGAAAAAACATCTTCATAGTATTTAAACATTTACTTTACAAGAAGTCTATTAACTTGATCTGGAATAATAAGCGATATTTTCTCAGTGAAATATGTGATAAACAGGTAGATAATTAAATAAATTCCTAAGCAATTGTTCTTTCAACCAGTGAGTTGACTAACAACATTGGTAATAATAATTGTGAAATGTCGGAAGAAAATATAAAATTAATCTTTCTTATGTATTGGTAACACTTCACTCTTCAACGAGCGCAAATTTAATGTAATTTGAAACACACAAAAAAAAAACTATAAATAAAGTATCACTGGCCTTTTTTTAAAAAGAAACTGCTACATAAATTGAAATTATGGCTTGTCGTAAGTTTACAGAAATGAGAGCGTTTGGCGTTTTTGAGAGATTCGTAAAGCAAAGGAAAATATACAGAATTGATAGATAGAAACTAAAAAGTAAATAGCAAAAACAACAAAAAATTGTGATTAAAAAGACTACAAACAAAAAAAATCCATTCTTATAAATGTCTTTAAATAAAAATATATCTGCTAAAATAAAAATATGACAAGCTTGAAATTGAAAAAGATGTGGCACATTTAAAACTACCCTTAAAGTTAAACTTGGAGCCCTGGATACGTTCAAAAAAGGTACAGACGAGAACATTAAAAAAAAACCCTGGTAGCACCAGTTTGCAGGAGATTAAACAACTTGCACATTATGGATTTCCTCATCTACGGAGACTATTATTATCAACGTAAAGAAAATATAACGAATGCACACGTTAAGTATTACTTAACATCAGAATTTGTGCAAATAGAATGTATTTGCTTACACCAGATATCTGGTAATGAATTTGTAAAGAATTGTATTAAAAAGAAATAATAATAATAATAATAATAATAATAATAATAATAATAATAATAATAATAATAATAAAATTCTTTTAATTCTATTTTTTATCCTTTATTTTTTTCTTAATTTTCCACATTTCCAGCGGAACTTTCCGCAAATGAATTGCGCTTTTTATCTAAGCATCGTGTATATTTGCTGATGTATATATGCGTGTATACGCATGGGTAAAGATCGTATTGGCTGATTACCTATTTTTCCTTTTTTTTTTCTCCCTTTATAACCCTCAATATATGTCCACCTGCCCTTTCAACTGGTAGTGGTCATTGCGACTTTATTAAGTTAAAACTTAGTATGATCAATTAGTTTTTTTTTGTTGTTTGTTTTTTTTTAACGAGAAGGAAAACTCCGACGAACAGCTCGCATCTCAAGGTGTTAATCGTGCCGAGGAGTGAACAGATGCTGTGTTATGAGGTCGCGAACGATTCCCAACAAGCTTCGGAACCCTGTCTGTGAAAGACCGTTACCGAATGTGCCGGATATCAGAAACTAAAAAATTAAATATCAAATTAAAAAAGGCAGTCTCACAGACATGAAGAACCACTTTAGAAAAGAAAAATAGAGAAAGAAATTGGACAATTTAGAAGTGAATTATCAGTACTCGATGAATGGGCAAAAGAAAAACAAATGTAAGAACTAGAAAAGGCAGAAAAGTCAAAAGGAATTACAAAATTAAGAATGAAAATGAACTCCTATCAGCTTAAGAAAACATATAAAGCAAACAATACAAGTGAAGGTACAAAGAATGAGACGCTATGTAAAAAGATCAAGATTCAACAGACAGAACATGATCTTATAAACCGATGCGAAGAAATTTTACAGAGAAATAGACAAACAAAAAATTGAAGTGACAACCACCAAAAACAATGGAAGAGGTTATACAGTTCTGGGGAAAATATTGGCTTGCCCTAAACAATATAACGAAGAAGACAATTGAATTACGCAAGCGGTAAAACGAATGAAAACTAAACCAGAACAAGTATGGGCGGGAATCACAGAAGAGGATTTTGAATGATCCCTGAAAGAAGCACGCAGCTGGAAATCACCAGGAAGAGATAAAATTTCTAACTTTTGGCTTTATTTAAATACAGCACGCAAAAACTAGCCAAAGAACTTCAAGAAATGGTCAATGATCCTACTAAAAATCCAGTATGGGTAACTTTCCTTCTACTCAAGAATGGTGATACAAATGTCCCAAAAAACTACAGAGCAATCACATGTCTTCCCACTACTTACAAACTATTGACATCTATTCTAACAACACAGATATATTCCTTCTTAGAAAAACATGGCATACTACCTCTTGAACAAAAAGGGTGAAAACGTGGCTCTTATGGATGTAATGACCTCTTACTTATTAATGGGATGGTCTTCGAAAACTGCTTCAATACAAAATAAATCTCAGCACTGCCTGGATAGATTAACGTAAGGCATTCGATAGTGTACTCCATTCCTAGATCTTAAAGTCTTTAAATATATACAAGATATGTCCCGTTGTCATCAGGTTGATCAAAGTATGTCGATATGGGAAACAACACTTTAGCTCAATCATATAAATGGAGTCTATAAGTCTGGTGAAATAAACATCGTCGGAGGAATATTTCACGGTGACTCTTTGTCTCCCTTACTATTTTGTATATCCCTAATAGCATTAACCAGCGAAACAGGATGGAATATGGCTATATCTCAAAAAATAAAAAAATAAAAAAATAAGCCATCTATTTTACATGGATGACTTAAAGTTGTATACTAGGAATAACAATGAGATAGAAGCTCTCCTGAATGCTGTAAAATGTTTCAGTCATGACATTAGAAGGAAATTCGGTTTGGTTAAATGTGTTAAAGTCACAATTTTACGAGGATCCCTACAACAAACCTTTTCTATTGGCTTACACCCTGGGGTAACAATCAAAGATTTAGAGCAAGAAGAAGCTTATAAGTACCTTGGTGCAAATGAGAGTGAAGGAATTCACTATAAAAATGAAGAAATAGTGCGAAAAGAGTACTATAGAAGGATGCTACTGAATTAAGAACTGAAATGAAGTCTTAGAACTGAATTATGGCCATTAATAGCCTTGCCATACCAGTGGTTCAATATACTTTCAACATCTTGAACTGGACTCTAAACGATATCAAACCACTAGATTCTAAGACAATAAAGCTTCTTTCTAAGCATAACATGCATCACTCAACGTTTGATGCAGACCGTCTATACCTATCCTGTAAAGAAGGTGGAAGATGTCATATTCAGCTAGAATTGTCATACAAGACAACTATTGGCTTACTAACATACATGGAAACAACAAAGAACTGATAATACAATTAATCAAAATGAAAGAAGGTTGTAAATACAAACGAGATTTACATTTAGTAGATTCTGTAGAAAACCAAAACAAAATCCAAGAACCAACTATTGCAGCAAAAATTATGAAAAAGAAACCCAAGGTTAAAGCTCTTGAACATATGAAACAGCGCTGGCAAAACAAATCTCTGCATAACCAATATCCAAAACGTTCTAATAAAGCCGATGTTGATAAAGTTAACACTCATCGATGGTTACGAGTATTTGGATTAAAGGCTGAAATTGAAGGCTTTATTCTTGCATCACAAGACGAGAGTCTTTCCATTAGAAACTTTCAGGTAAATATCATACATAATAGTGTGGATCCCAAATGCAGGTTCTGTGCCAAATACCATAGACCATTTAATCTCAAGATGTTTCTGTACTTGCTCCAAATGAATATAAAAATTGTCACGATGGAGTGGGATAATACTTACACTGGACAATGTGCAAAGCATAATGACAAAGATGTGAATAAACACTGGTATGAACATCACCTAGAACAGGTTACAGAGATAGAAGACATCACAATTCTATGGGATTACAACATCTTTATAGACAGGAAGATTGAAGTAAATAGGTCGGACATAATTGTCAAAAGCCGAAAAGAAACAAAATTGCCTACTTATTGATATGGCTTTCCCAGCGGACTGTAAGATAGCAACTAAGGCATTTGAAAAACTATCAAAGTATAAAGACATGGAAATCGGAATCGAAAATAATGTGGAAATTGAAAACAAAATAGTACCAGTCATAGTAGGTGCGCTTGGAATGATAAAAAAGGAACACAACAACACATTGAAAAAAATCCCTGGAAATCTCAGCTTAAGAGAAACACAAAAAATGTTCTAGAAAAACAAATTATGAAATGTAAACATAACAACACAAAATTACCTTTCCGCGGACATGGTAGATAGTGTGACCGTAGCAGAAATCGAAATATAATAATAATAATAATAATAATAATAATAATAATAATTACACATTATGAAGAACTATATCTTATGTACAGAAATCAAAGTAAATAATAATAATAATAATAACTCTTTGGGTCAAATCACCCTTCAGTGGATAAAAACCTTTGGTTGAATCCAGTGACTTGACCGAAAGAGTTGTGAGTTCAATACCTGGCTACTGCAGTGGTGAACAAAAATTTGGAGAGTTGAGTTAAAGGGAGATAACTGAGATATCCGGGAGAGGCATGGCACGTGGAACTAGAACAATCTACCACAGTGGACGAAGTAAAGGTTTCAGTTCGAAATTCCAATCGCCTGAAGAAGGCCGGATCGCACAAAGGCCGAAACGTCGTGAATATAGTAGTAAAGATGAGGACAACAGTTCGAACAGTGTAAATAATGCAAACAGTCTCGATATTTATTGAATGTCTTAACTTCGCTTACATTATTACTTACGTGACATTTTACTAAAATCATTTTTCTTAACAGATATCTTGTTATTTCTAACTCTCGGGGAGAGTTATCTCTTAAGGGCCAATGCCGTATCTTCAAAACCTGATGCCAGCTGCCAAAATATTGTTGGCTTTATTCGTGACAGCAGGGACTGTAAGAAATGGTACCAATGCCGAAACGGAAAGAAGATCAATATGAAACTATGTGAATCTGGTACTGTATACAGTATTGAAGCGATGCAATGTGTCCCGGTTGTGCATCCTTGGAATGACTGCCCAGAATCATGTAAGTAGATATTATTGACAAGGTTACTCAGCAATGTTTTGGATAGGATAAAAATACATCGCAATATATTTTTTTTCCTTTTGTAATCCACCGTATAATTGAGAAATGTAAAAGAATTGCAAAAAATTAATAGCTTGTCTATCGTTTAAATGAATCACTTAAATAAATCTGTCGGATAAATAAACAAAAAATCCATTCCTTTACAAATTACGTTTGATGAAATGGAATTGATAAACACGCCTACAGTGCTGATTATGACAATGGAGAAAGAATGAAGTTAAAGAAAATCTAAGAATAAGAGCTAATAATTTCAATACAGTCACCTCGCTTAACAGATCTGTCTTATCTAATTATAGTGTATCTAATCACAATTAATGGTAGATTAAGTAGTAACAATAGCTCAACTATGGTAATAAGATTCTTCAGCGAGGCTTCAGGAGTACATGAAAAATATTGCGATGAGATTACATCAATATTTTAGCGAGTTTGGCATTTTATTCCATTTATTCAAATCGTTGTCGGTAAAAAGGTAGTCAAGCGGAATTAATTTTTCAGTGAATCTTGTTTTTCAATTTATTTTATGTTTAACCAGAATGAAAGTCTCTTCTTTGAATGAAAAGGAAAAATGATTTTTTTAAAAAGCTACTGGGTGCCCCAAAAAGGCTCTAAACTCTGATCATATAATTACATATATATAGCGATTTTCTAAGCGCTTCTTAGATGTGACACAAGGCCGGAAGTATGGAGCACCCATTTGAGGATCGAACTCACTACTCAATCGTAATATGTTCTAGCGAGACAATCTTGCCAACTATTACACCACGCCGAGGTGCCCAAATAACATACACATATATATACATATATATACACATATATATGTATTCATATATGTATATATATGTATTTATATATATATATATATGTGTGTGTATGTATATATGTATGAATATATGTATATATATATTTATATATATGCATATATATATGTGTATAAATATATATACGTATGAATATATATATGTATGAATATATGTATATATATGTATATATATATGCATATATATACATATACACATACATATATTCATACATATATACATACACATACATATATAGATGTATATATATATATAAATACATATATATACATATATGAATACATATATATGTATATATATATGTATATATATATATATGTGTCTGTGTGTATATATGCATATATATTTATATATATATATATATATATATATATATATATATATATATATATATATATATATATACCAATATATGTGTGCGTGTGTGCGCGCACGCGCGTATAAAGTAGGATATAAAATCCAGACAAAATGTGAAGAATATGACAAATTGAAAACTGTTTCATTGAAACTAGATTACGCGTTTCGCTCTTGCTTGGCTTCATCAGATCAAAACGAAAGAAAGAAATATGTGTGGATGTGTCTGTGTGTGTATGTCTATGTGCATAATTGAATATATTTCAAATATTAAATATATGTATGATTATATATGTGCACACACGCACACACACACACATATGTGTGTGTGTATTTATCACTTAAATGGTATATTTAGTGGATACTCATATTTGAGTAGACGCTCCGTTTATCTAGTAAACTGTATATCCATCCACCATCGTCCCCCGGCCTGAATATTCGAGTAATAATATTATTAAAAAACATATGCACCCACCGGTAAGTTGGCTGACATTAAAAACATACATATTGTTATCATTATGTCTATTTTGTGATTGCGTGTCTTTTCAGCCTGCCAACTGACTTGCAAACTTTTCCACATATATGACATAAACTCTCAACATTTAATGCCAAAATATATGATAAAAAATATAGTTTTAAGGTATGCTATATTTATAGGTAAAAAAGTGATCTTTATCAAGGATAGTGCGTGTGTAAAGATAAGAGTGGACACTGACGTCAACACCGAGTGACGACAGAAGCGGTCAAAGCAGTTTTGAAGAGATTACATTGACTTTAGTGTTCACTCATGTATATATTACCGCCGTGAGCACCTCGAGGTGGTGTAATGGTTAGCAAGCTTGTCTCGCTTGTCTCAATTACGACTCAGTAGTGAGTTCGATTCTCAGTGCTCCGTATTTTCGGCCTTGTGCCACATCTAAGTTACGCTTGGAAAATAACTATATATTACCGCTTTTCTGCGACTCCTGTGGGCACCTATATATTTATGCAGCTGTCTCACAATCTGTAGGCTATACAAATAATGAGATACTCAATTTCATATACAGTGTAACTCGGATATAAGATAAACCCGGATATAAGAGAGATTTTCTCTGGTCCCAAATTAGAGCCTGTGTTAATGTATATATAATAGACCAAACCGGATATAAGAGAAATCCGGATATAAGAGACTTCTCCTGTCCCGACAACTCTTTTATATCCGGGTTACACTGTATATATATATAAATGAAAAAAAATTCTTTCTCGACTAAAATAAATCAGCGTCAATAAAGTAATCAGTTCGCTATTGAATTGTCTATTCACCAAATATACTCATTTCATTAACAAATACTTACGTTTTATTTTATCGCTGAAGACTTAGTGACGCTCTGATCAAATATAATCTTTATTATTATTATGTCATGATATTTGAAAATTATCTTGATCTTATAGAATATTTATTGAGACAAACATTTACAATATGAAAGAAAGAACTTTAAAAATATTTTGCACTTACTGACTCTAGATTTTGTTCGTAAAATATCCCAAAATGTAAAATTTTTATACAGTTCTTTTCACTGATGTGAAAGTGTTTATCCAGACCCAGAGAAAGCATTATATTTAAGGAAATATTACTGCACAAATTTTAATATTTGAAGTTCCACTTCATCAGTTTGTGTAGAAAATAATAAAACAGCCAGACTTCATTTCAGGTAACGAGTTGGCTATTAAAAAAATTCAGATTTACAAGTACATCCCTTCGATTGTGTTATATTCTATATTTGTAAAGGGCGTTTGGACCAAACTCATTTTGCCTATTTGTCTTTTTATTTTCAATTAAAATGTTTTCAAATGCATCCTCATATTTCCTTCCGGTGTCAATAAATTAAGATGAAGCGAAATAAATTGAAGAAAATAATTTGCAGTTATAGGTTTGGCCGTGTGGTTAGAACAGCGGGCGAAAGATAAACATTCTGTGGTTTCATTATGTGTGTGAAGTCTTGAAATTCAAGCTTAATCTTGACAGGCAAAATTTATGCTACACCTGAGCTCTGAATATATATTTTATCCCATAAAAACGATCATAAAAAATTATTATACTGTTGTGTAATCAATCCGATATTAAGTTAACGCGTTTTCTAAAAGTAGCAAATCTGTAAGGTCGCAGTCTAATGATATAAACAAAAGTTACTTGCTGAAATAAAGCGATTAGGCTTATTTTACAATGACCGAATTGTTTTAAATATATAGGTTATTTCCTCAAACCGAACTGTACGTCATCGACATTTGATTAACAAAAACGCATTAGATAATCGAATTAAATATCTATAAGTAATTTTTTTTCTCATTTAGCTTCAACTTTGGTTTTGTCTGAAGACCAGCCTGAATAGATAACCCATAGATGGAGTCATACTTTTCCCAAGCGTATTGATGCACAAGTGAACTTAAAGGACTTGGACGAAATCCGAACCCGATTCACCGAGTTTCTTCTCCAAGTCGCTAACCGTTAGAATACTCACACACCCAGAATATATAAATAAACTCTCAAGTTAAGTTTGTTTTGATTAACCTGTTATACCCGGCGAATAGAACAACGTGTTGTAATCTGCCACACTTCGCAAAAAGAGAGCAAACCAGTCAAGAGTTACCAATATTTCTACTCGCTTGGCTTAAATATTATTTCTCTATTTTAATTTATTATAAACTAGCTGATGTACCCGGTAATTCCCGGAAAAGCGGGTGTTATCCCCAATTCTCGTTCTCATATCCTTGCTTCGGTTATCTGAAAGCAAAAAGTATCACTGAAAAGGGCTTTTGTGCATTCACAGAGAATACTCAACCACCATCCCTAGGATTTTTGGAGAAAATACCAATAGGTTATGAATACCAAAATCGTAAAGCGACTTGCGTAATAACAGGCAAATTAGTTATCCGAAAGTAATAATTCAAAGTAAGGAGCCCTGAAAAAGACTTTTGTGTGTTCACGGAGAATATAACCCTTGGGAGGGCTAGTGTTAAAATAAATTTACAATAGATGTACAAATAGACTGACATATAGTTTCACAATTGACCTGCAAATAGATTTATATAAAGATTTACAAACAGAATAACATATAGATTAACAAAAGATCTACAACACTGACAAATAGTACAATTAAATCATAAACAGGTGATGATTAGCCTAGTAAAAAACTGGATGTTTAACATGTATGCAAAGTTTCATCAATATTAGTTCATGGGTTCAGGCGGCAACTTGATTCAGTGAAACAGACATAAATCGCCATTTATATATATATAGATATTGATTCCTCATGTTAACTTCAAATTTAAAAAATGAATAGAATATTGTTAATTTCATATGATCTTTCAACAAACAGGGGGATCTTCGCTATTTACATTATTCGGACTATTGTCCTCATCTTTGTCGCCATATTTATTACGTTTCGGCCGTTGTACGCTCCGGCCTTTTTCAGGTGGTTGGAATGTCAAACTGAACCCTTTATTTCGATCCCTGGTGTAGACTGCTCCAGTTCCACGTGCCATGTTTAATGTATGTCAGTTATCAGTTATCTCCTGTTAATTCCCCTCTGCAAAGTTCTTCACTGCCTTAACCGAGTATTGAACTCACACTCTTTGGGTCCTGTCACTGGATCTAACTAACGCCTTTATCCACTGAGTGTCAGTTCAATACTCGGTTAAGGCAGTGAAGAGGGGAATTAACAGGAGATAATTGATAACTGACATCCATTAAACATGGCACGTGGAACTAGAACAGTCTACCCCAGTGAGCGAAATAAAGGGTTCAGTTCGACATTCCAACCACCTGAAGAAGGCCGGAGAGTACAACGACCGAAACGTTGTAATAAATATGGCGACAAAGATGAGGACAATAGTCCGAATAATGTAAATACTGTACATAATACCTCATCTCAGAAATATTGACAGATATGGGGATCTTCGTTTCATCAAACAAATATAGTTCCACGCACCAGGGTGGATTAATACGCCCGTAGCTTGATACGTAGCTATGAAACAAAATTGGAGTTACAATTTTCACTGTAAAATGTTCGACTTATGCGATTACGATTTACCAAAGAATTAAGTGCATTAACAAGGAAGAATATTATGTTGAAAAATAAATACTTGTGCAAAATAATTCCTATTTTTACTATTCACCTTGAATCGACCAGATCGACGAGTGCCGATTCAATTCTATATTTCACTGCGTTTTTGTTGCTTTTGTCATTAAGTGTCGCCATCTTGCTGGCTGGGTGGATGAGCTGTTGTGCCGGTTTCAGCACCGCTGCATGTTTTAAATGCAGAGTTGTCCTTCTCCTAAACTGGTCGCTAACCAATGCTAGACTGCAGTCTGCGCTGCTATTTATAGCTGAGGCGTGGGGGTGGAGGCACAAAAGGGGACAGGTTCATAGCTTTCCCAAGGATATTTATGCGAAAATGAACACATTGACCCCGACCGGAATTTGAACTCGGTACGTCGATCCCATTTTCCGCGTCGATTAGGATTATCGATTCGCTTACGTCGATTAGGATCATCGATGCGCTTACGTATTAACCATTATTAACGATTTGAATGTTTTTTGCTTACATGAAAAGTCACTTTCTTATCGAAACATTTATATATACCGACGGTTTAACCAAAACCCAAGGAATCTGTATTTGATAGAATTAACTTTCCTTATTTTTTAAAATTAAAAATCGCTTAGAAGCCAACATCGCCGGCTATTTAGATCGATACCAATCAGTTCCTGTATATATTTTATATTATAATTAAACAAAAGAACTGCGGTTTTCTATTTTACGATAGCAAACATACATAAAAATTGTATAGTATAATACAGGAAATTATAAATACACTAATAAAGGAAATTTATCTATAATTAAGATTTAATATAACTAGGGTTTTCTCCCTTGATAAATAGGATCATTATCATATAGGCCAGCGTTCATCAAACTTCTTTTTTTTTTTTTTTTACTTCATGGCGCACTTGTAGAATAACTAAAACTCTGGGTGCACTTTAAATTTTAATAAGAAAAATAAGTCTTGAAATCTTAAAATAAGAAAATAATAAAGAAGTCTCCTGAAATAAGCATTTTTTTTTAAGACATTATATTATATATTTAAGGATGCTTGTGTGAAACCCCCATTTGTGGTGCTTTGGCAAAGAAGAAAATTACGTTTTAAAAGTTGCCATGTTTGGATTAGCATTCTCAAAGTGAATTAGCGGTACAGTTTTTATTTAAAGGGGTTTATAAAGAATCTGCTTTTCTTTCTTTCTTTTTTTTTTTTTTAATAAAGGCCAATAATTACTGATTTCAATCCCTTGAGGAAAGCGAAAAGGAAATGATTGTGCACTCCTTAAATAAGCAATTGAGCATCCAGTTTAAAATATCAAATGACAAAGACTTGACTTAGAAATAGAATGTGCATGGTGTCTGTAGCTTTTCAAAATTAAAGATTTTTTTTTAATATAAAAATAATTCATAAATTAGTTTTTTTGTTAACTTGGGGCGCATCTAGCTACCTTTCATGCCGCACTAGTGCGCCTGGGTGATCCTGTTGAAAAACGCTGATATAGGTTATCGCGGTGAACGCAATCACAGAACCATCATTATTATATCAAAATGTAAATTGATTGACTGGAAATTGCTTTATTCTTCAAGTTAGAGCGTTAAAACCAATCTCGCTATGTTGTTCTGTTTTGTGATGTTATAATAATAAACACATAAAGAGAAATCAGATGTTTATAATATAGATGTTTCTCTGTACACGCAAACGGAAAAGGAATCGATCTTCTTTTTCTTTCTTTCTTTCCCCAAAACAGCTGAAATAAATCTGATTTCCTATGTTTGAAAGCATTTTTATTGGAATTAAAATAAATTGCAATTACAAGGAAGCAACTCTAGAAAGATCAGAAATTATACCCATTATTTATAAGGTGTAGAACGTAGTAAATAAAAACCTGCTCATTGGTCAAAATTAAGCTCCTCATACTGACTATACGAAACAGTTATGATCGGTGCTTGTTTGGCAACCAGCGCTGCATGAAAAGGAAGGAGCAGACGACATTAAGAGAAAATGCTAATACAGAACGTTTCCAGATTCTAGGTTACACCCATGGACTCTTAAAAAAACTTTTATAAGTCCGTAGAACACTAAAGTGTGCATGTGCAAACCTCTTTTTTGTTTCTTTTTATTTTCATTAAAGTTGTGTTCCTTCTCTTCGACTAAAACCCGGTCCAGGATAACTAAATTCGTTCTCCGAACATTGTATTAAATCCTCATAATTTCTCAAGCTGATTATTTTCAGTTTTGAACATCTGTAATTTCTCATATCTTGATAACTAGACATTATAAAAAGTAATTAAGGACCATTTTCTTGTCAGAATTTAAATATATATTGATAACGTTCATTCGAAGTTTTGGAAACTTATCAGAGTGGCAAGTTAGTGAGAATGAACACATGCGTCGATGCATGTTTTAACGATGTCATTTTGACATGATTAATGCCTTAAACTTGTCTCTTTGGGCAGATTAGTATCATGGTGTTAGTAGTTTACATGCGGTGTAATCGATAACGGCTCGGTATGAGAAATCGGAGAGCCGAGTTCGAATTACAGTCAGGCTCGTTACAATCACTTTCGTGCAAATACCCTTGGGAAAGGTATAAATCCAACACTTCTAACGAGCTATGGATTGAATAGCAAGATAGACAGGGTTGGCAACCAGTCCACAGCAGAAAGAAACGGCAGCCTAGTGCGGGAAAATCTTCTGCCTAGTCAATCATAAATCGAAAGAGACGTGACTCCCCAAGTATGTATCACGTATGGCACTTAACTGACTGATTGTACTTAAATGTGCTATAAAAAATGACAACAGTTATGTTTTTTTATAATTATTAGGTTGGTGCAAAAATAATGACGCAATAATGTCGTTTTTTGACGTTAAAAAATACGTCAAAAAACGACATTATTGCGTCATTATTTTTGCACCAACCTAATATAATGCTATTACAAATCTACTGATGTTGCGGGAATTATCATTTCCTTTGTTAAATCTTTTAAAGGTAACTCCCTAAACTACATTTAAACAAAGACACATGATCATGTTGCCTGAAAGTAACAAGTGATGGGTATCCCCATTAATACTAGTAGTCGTAGAAAGCAGATTTGGAGAGAAAAAGAGAAAAGGGCGAATCATGCGAGACGAGATACAACCAATAAAGAAGACCGAACCATCCAGCCAGTGTGAATATATACAAGAAACAATTTAAAAAAAAAGAAAAGAAAGAAAGAATGAAATGTACATGTGTGGTTGGTGTATAAAATATCTTATCATAAATATAATATTGTATGAGTCTTTTTTCAGAACTATGAAATATGTCCTGGTTGTAAAGGCTGCATTTTAGGAAACGATAACACGTCTTTCTACAGTGACGAACCGATGAAAAAAATGTCAGGAGATAGAAAAAAAAAAGCGTAAGAAAGAGGCTTTCTGCCCCTTTATAAAACGCTCCCGCTAACGATTCTCATTGGTTTCAAGGTAACCTGCTTCGTGTCTGTTTTTAGCCACGAAAATACGCTTGGCATGCAGATTTTAATTTCCGTTAAACTGTACAGTCAACAATATTTATCTACGGGCTGGAAAAAATATTTGAGTTAAAAATATGTTTTAGGCATAAATATATTATGGCGTTTTATTTGTCAAAATAATAAACAATTCTATTTCCACTACATGAGAAAAAGAATCATCAGAAGAATTCAATTACGTAGCGATGACCATTCTGGTGATGTACAACATTGCTACACAATATATATATATATATATATATATATATATATATATATATATATATATATATATATATATATATATATATATACTAGTTTACAAATATGAAAATATGTTAGTAATTTTACTATGGCATTTGTAACTTTTATCATGCATAGTTTAGGATATTTAGTGATAAAAAATTAACACTTTTGACGCATGTAAGAACGAATTCAGCTTTTAAAATCATTAACTCAAATTACATCAAAAGCGGTTGACATTGCTCCCCGTTCTTTTTAACAGGAGTAGTGGTTTATCCCTTGTTTCCACTTGGGTTTCCGTTTCCTTCTAAATTCTGCTTTAGCTCTAGACTCCTAACGCTTTTTCTTTCCTACGCTAATATAAGTCCACACAGTAAGCCTATACCTTGAGTGGCTCTTGGGCTTGGTATTAGGTGATCACTAGTAAAAAGAAACAAAGCAAGAGAAATAAAAAGCAATGTATTAGCTGCCTAATCTCTACTTATACTATTCTATTGTTTACGAAACACAACACATATTTGCTTAATGACATCGAGTCATGTTTCCTGTTATCATAACAACGGAACACTTCATTAGCCAGTAGGGGATATCAGGCTGCGTGACCAATAAATATATAAATTCGCATTTTGTAATATATATATATATATATATATATATATATATATATATATATATATACGGGAGAGACTATTGTTTTTCTAAGTGTATATTTTAAAGGGGGAAAAGGCCGAAAACGTTTTTTATTATAATTTTTTTATATAATTTATTTTACATATTTCGCTGCACGGGTTTTGGGTCTTGTGACCTTCAGCAGGAGAATAATAGTTATTTCTACATATTATCTAAAGGAATGAATTTTTTCCTCCTATGTTATGTCTTTTGTCTTTTGTGTGTAGTATTAGTTTTTTTTAGCATGGGAGGAAAAATATATAAAACAAAGTATATAAAAAATCCACATTATAATAAAAAATTTTGCGGATTTTTTCTCTTTAATATATATATATATATATATATATATATATATATATATATATATATATATATATATATATATAATTATTTATAGATGTGAGCTTGTGACCCTGGTGGGAAAAGTGTGTGTATATAAATATAAATAAATATATATATATATAATTATTTATAAATAATTATATATATATTTATTTATATTTATATACACACACTTTTCACACCAGGGTCACAAGCTCACATCAATCCAACCAAATATGTTAGCTCTATCTCTGATATTGATCGCTTTGTAATAAGTACCGCGCATATAATATATAAATAATTATATATATATATATATATATATATATATATATATATATATATATATATATA
Organism: Acanthosepion lycidas; assembly: GCA_963932145.1. Lineage (NCBI taxonomy): Eukaryota > Metazoa > Mollusca > Cephalopoda > Sepiida > Sepiidae > Acanthosepion > Acanthosepion lycidas. The sequence continues at coordinate 74,358,075 of OZ010593.1, read as the reverse complement.
TATATATATATTTATATACACACACTTTTCACACACACACACACACACACACACACACATATATATATATATATATATAATAGGTCGGTTAGCAAAATTTGAAGAATAAAGAGCCAACAAAATGATACCAATATTATCAATAGAATTGATATTTATTATATATTAACTTTTTAACTGAATTGGAGCACGAAGAGACAGATTTGATTGTCGGAATTTTCGAACACGCCTGTGTTCTTTTTCAACGATACAATAAATAAACAAAGGGGGATTTATTAACCCGCGGGACTTTGTTCGTTAGAGGTATCCCTGTGGAAATTATGCCCTCTGAATAAACCCAAATCACTGTTTATCCATCAATGTTTGAATTTATTTTGAAAATAAATTTCAACTCCGATCTGCGTCTTTCTTCTCGGCTGTTGAATGAAGACGCTAAAAGCACATATCTGATGTCATCGACGCTATGAAATGATTGGTTGAAGTGTACAGCGACTGAAAATTGTCGTTATCGTCTCTGATGTTTGTTTTTTATGGTTATTGAAACGAAGACGGAATTCTATTCCAGTTTCTTCAAAATAATTTCCTTTTTTGCATTTGTGGCAGAAAAGTAAATATATACGATTTAAACTGCCACAATTCAGAGCTGATGGTCGGAATACTACGTGAGTTCCAGCGGGGGCTGAAATTGCTATCAGTGATAATATGTCTACTAACTTGGCATCGGGGTTTATCGCAGGTCTTATTCCCTTGGTGAGTTGGGGAATATTGCAGGTTGTTAAACATTTCTTGATGGCTGATGTCTATTGCCACAGAGAAACAAAGAAACAAGAAGAACCATGCTGTTCATGATAAAGATAGATTTATTTGCAACTAATTTATATTATAATGGTCTGATTTTCGTTTTTGAGTAAGTTACTGTAACGCAGCAAAAAGGTCACATTGTAGCGAGATTTCTTTTAGAGTAATACCGTTAAGATGCTTTAAATTAAAAAAAAAAATGAAAGCAATTCCCAGTCGAATTAGCAACTTAATAATAATATGTGTGGGAGAGGCGTTCACACTCACCCCAACAATAATTATCGGTTTTTTGTGTTTGTTAAAAAAGCTCAAAAGAAAACCGGCAAAATGTAACCTACATTCCCGCATATATATATATATATATATATATATATATATATATATATATATATAACGCTAGCAATCTTATCAATATAAGTAGTAGTACTCGTCCGGCAAAACCTTAGGTGTTTTAGCTTGTAAATCAACAAACCAATGCCCAAGGGAAAAAGAAGGCTAAAAAAAGAAAGAACTAAGAACATATATTTCCGGCGAAAATAATCGTCTAGAATCTACGTTTAGAGTCCAAAGAAAAAAACCTCCGATACGAGTAAGTAAAATAACTAAACAAAGTGCTCAATACGCTAAGTAGAGCAAATAAAGCAAAGTAAGCCTATAGAGCCAGACAAACCTACGCGGATCGTCAGGGCAGACTACCCTGACGATCCGCGTAGGTGAAACACACACACACACACACACATATATATATATATATATATATATATATATATATATATAATTCCTGTTATCTATATTTTTGTTCTTTTTTTAGTGAATATCGTTGGTCAGCAAATCAATCAGTCGATGATTGATTACATCGGGAATTTTATGGGAGTTGAGTACAAAGTCGTAGAGAATCATCCCCATGGCAAACCAGTCTACGAAGTTGAAATGATTTTAAGTAACAATGGGCCAGTAACCATTATAAGCAGAGGTAAGTTCTTTTGGACTAATTACTAATAATACTGCTTCAATTATTATTATTATTATTATTATTATTATTATTGTTGTTGTTGTTGTTGCGTTAGAAAGCAGCGAACCAAGAAAGTGGTGCTGGGGTATATATATACAAAGTCTAATATCCTCATCATGATATTTAGTTTGATAAGAGTATATCAGGAACGTGCATCACAGTCAAATGTGCCCGATATCGTTGCAAGTTTTGAGAAAAACCACATATAACCTTGCAGGTGTGATCCAGTTAGAAATACCTTCAAGTCGGGTAACCCAATAGGCTCAGACGATCTCCGATTGAGGGTGTTCCCAAGTATCTACATTTAACTCACAAGTCGTCTTGGCTACCTCATCCTTTAAACTTAAAAAAACTAGACCATGATGCTCCCCCACCTATTATTAATATGACAGTTGTTGTTGTTGTTGTTGTTCTTGTTGCAGTTATTGTTATTATTATTATTTTATTTGATATCCTCTCCGACTCTTAGATGTTTCGGCCGGCTGATGGTGATCTCAGCTCCTATCTGCAACTTAGCGTCACAACACATGAGCTGTTCCAAGCAGTGCTGCAACCCGCGCACTAGCAATTATGTTAGGCATCCCCAAGGCGTCCTACGAGACAGAAAGACCTGGGAAAAGGCCCGTATGAGCCAAGGGACAACTTGAACTGCTGAGGTTCTTATCTCAAAGTACCGCAACGTCTATCCGGATCCAGCCATGGCTACTCTTGTGCTCAAGTGTGATATCAAGGCGATTGTTCTCCAAGCGCTTATCAGTAAAGATTTTTGTATCTCACATGAACTTCACTTATTCATTCTCGGCTACTGACGGTGGTGAATGATCGTACCACTTCTTTGCGTATACGAGGTCATAAGCCCTGCATAATTCTCAATTTAATTTGAGGGCTACTTTGTCATGGTGTCATCTGTACTCTTTTTGTGCCAGTTGAGTGTAACCACTAACAATGTGCTTGCACACTTTCAGTAGCTTTCCTACACAGACTGCACAGGAGTAAATCAACTTCTCTATCAAAAAATTATTATTATTATTATCTGTGTATTTTATGTTTCCTGCATTGTATCCTGTAGACCCGGGTCCAAACTATGGTCCTTAGGCCCTATAGGAAAACTGTCATTTAATTGATAACACTTTTCTCGGTATATGGGATGTTCCTAGTAAGGCGATCTTCTGGGCAACTTGAATGTTGATGTTACCCGGGACACTGTTAGTAAAATTACCCATTCCTTTTATCACGAGGCCCAGAGCTTCGATTACTATCGGTACAGTCTCAGTTTTCATTTTCCACATCCTGTTAATCTCGATCGCCAGGTCCTTGTATTTGAACAATTTCTCGATAATTTTCAGGGAGGTGTTTCCCTCAGATGGTACTGCTATGTCATATCGGCCCTTTTTTTAGTCAATCCGAGGGTTCCAACTACAACAATTATTATTATTATTATTATTATTATACATTAAGCAAGTTTATCCTAAGTTTGTTAAGCAAATAAATAACAAGTCCATATTGAATAGACGGCGTTGCAATTAAAAAAGAAAAAAAGAACCAATCCTAAAAATGATTTTACTGCTAATAGTTGGCTTTGTTTAGAAGTTTCATTGAAGAAACCTCCAAAATCTTAATACATAATCTATGTTGCTATAAATTCATGAAAACTTTTTTAATGGAAGCCAAATGCATCTTTTAGCAATCAACCAATCAATTTAATGAAATAGGTTTTGTAACCTGAAATGAATCCATCTTGGTAGATTAACCTTTTAGGAACCTAGCCATAAGATGTAATAAGTATCAATAAACGAAAATAAATACAATTTTAATGTGTTACTAAAGATTTGGCCAACAGTGTGTATAAATAATCCACTCTATTGGTCATGTAAACTATGACGAGTAAGTTTGTTTCTCATCAGGAGCTTTTTGCATGTGTTTGGAAGATATGATATGCAAGTTTATATATCAGACTTCTTCTAAGATGTCGTGTCCCTTCAGGATGTGGGCGATCATGACTCTTCACTACCTCCTATCGTGTGGTAGCTTTTTAGTAATGTTTGTCTTTTTACCATCGCCCCGCTTCCCTGATCTGCCATCCATCCGCACAAACTTGTCAGGTGGGTGACCCGCTGACTCGATCTGTCTCTTTTGCTTTCGATATTTGCCTTGTGAGTGTCAAAATTTCCAACTCCTCCTTCCTCATAACGTGTCCAAGAAAATTCAGCTGCCTTTTTCTGATGCTATTTTTCTCCATTTCCTTAAGACTTCCTCGTTGCTTACACATTCCGGCCATAGAATTCTCATTATATTTCTGTATAATCACATCTCTTCAGTTTTCTCTTCATCTGTGAGGAAAATGCTCAAAATGGAAAAAAATCCTATGTTATAAATTTCGTTTTTTCAAAAGGACTAATTCAGACTAATAATGGTTTTATGAATTGAGTCTTATATATAGTGTTGGGGGAGAAATGCAAGTAATATCGTCAAGAAACTTTACTATATTTAACAAATACTTCAAAAAACAGCAGAACAAAGAATGATTCAAATTTGGTGATCTGTTAAAAAAAAGTATTAAATAATCACACCACTCTCTTCTTCCTCAAAGCTGTCAGAATTCCATGTCAGACATGTTGGATTTTAAAGATTAATTTGTGAATATTTTTGCTTTAACTCCTTTGGAGCGACTGACCAGATATCTCACAAGAAATTGTTTACTACAGGGTTTGTTTAATTTGGTCATAAATCTGACAGTGATTGAAAACAATGTAAGAGAAAACAAGATGCTCGTGTCACCATTTACTAAGTGTAGCTTAGTTTGAGCACAAAGGCACAAGTGTGGATCATCCAGTAATGATCGAACTCATTACTCAGTAAAATTGGTCTACTAGCTCGTTAACCATTACCTACGCCAAAGCGTCTGCAACGATTGTACTGATGAGATATTTCGAGAGAATTTCTTCTTCAAATCTAGGATCAACTGTTATCTACTCATACTCGCCATAATCTGAACTTACTTTCTCCTCTTATTTTTATACAGCAACATCATTTTGTAATCCTCTACCTTGAGTGGCTCTGGGTTTTGTATTGAGTGAAAAATTAGTAAAAAGAAAAGAAGAAAAATCACCAGCCACAAACCATTGGCAATAGAAATGATGCGGTAGGTCGCATTAGCAGGCAATAGCTGCAGTATCTGGCCGGCATCTATAAACGGATGCTGGCAACAAAGCCATCGTCTTCCTTTCTTCTTCACATAGAGAACAACCTACTATCGGGGAATGTAAGAAATGCTTTTCTTGTCCCAAATGTGAACACGTGGACTCTCTAGTAAACGAAAGGAATCCCGTTCCACAGTCAAACTTTTATTATTTTATTTCTACGTAATGAAAGGTTTTATAAAATTTCAATCTGTCTTGTACTGTGATTTCGTTTGGCCACTCGACGTAGAGTAATGATTAGCAAACTTGTCTCGTTAAATCAATTACGACTGAATAGTGAGTTTGATCCTCACTGGGTGACCCATACCATCGTTCAATAAATGAACACATAAATTCGTTAAGTTCTTATTAATTTCCCGAAATGATTCCTTAAAATCTTCCCTTTGTTATATTTATAGGTTGGCGCATTTACTTCTGCCACATTATGAAGATCAATCCTCTTAACCTGGACACTCAATATGGTATCATATTCGATCACATCCAAGGCTGCTTGTTCTCCATATCGACTACCTCTAACTTCTCACCTATCTTCCCTGGCCAGTCAAAGAAAATTAACTTCTGGGCTATGAATTGGTCAGTATCAAAGACCGACGTTATGCCCAACTGGTACATCTACGCAAACGGTCTCAAGTCTCGCGTAATCGCGAGCACAGCCGGAGAAGGATTAGATTTCGTGAAGCCTTTCTTGAACGCGAAGCAATACAAAAGGACAGGGCCGTCTGATCACTTCCATCCTTTCTCCCCGATGGAACGTTATGGCAAATACAACGTGGAGGACCTAGGAAAATCCCCGTTCCTTGTTTTGCCTACACCCAAATCTTCTATCGGCAGCAGTTCAAAATTATCCATTAAACCACAGGAATGGGTGATTGTCGCGGATTCTAAAGTTGGAGCAGAAGCTGAAATTCTGTCAGGTAAGTTTTTTTTTTCTTTCATCAAATTGCGTAATTTTGAAGTGACTGTTAAAATTATTTTCTTTATTCCTTTTTGTTTGAAAAATTGCATTTGATTGTTTAGAGGAAGCATGTTCGGTGTAGACGTTCGTTGACACTGGCCAATTGACCTTGTGGTTTGTTAATACTTGTAATGTTAGTACTTAGTTTCTTTAATAAAAAAAATTGTATTCGTCAACAAGTCTATTCTTTCTTGTTGCACAAATGGCCTAAGTGTCAACGCATACTTTGACAGAAATAAAACTGTCTTATTTGTGAATCTGCACCCGTTACACATCCTTTTTTAGTTCGGTTTATTGAAAGTAACCCAGAGGAAAATACTTTTTCTCAGACATGTTTTCTAATAGAAAGCCATTCTTGAACATATATTTCTTATTCTATGCGATGCCGAGCAGGAAATAGAATATAAGGCCACAATATCCCACGACTGAAATGTCTTGTGCTTTGGCATATGTTTCACTCTTGGGACACCCATCACAGGAAATCATTGGTTTACCTTTTTTTTCTCTTTACAGATGGGGTCCATCACAAAGTAACTATTTAGTTATTCTTTCATGGGTTATTCTCAACAAATAGTCGAGTCGCCGGAACCTATTTTTATTAATATTAAAGGACATATTGCTCCTCTCTGTTATCTCCTACAGTTCTTCTTATTAGACCAGTAAATATTAAAAATGTTTCATTGTTAGTTATTGTTGAAGACGTTAACCTTTTTTATGTCTTTCTTTGTGACTCTCCAGCACATAGTCATACAAAATGGCGGCCTTGACATTGTTGCTGTAAGGTCTGATCCTAATTTTGAAGCTGTATTAATTTCACTAGTAAATGTTACAAAGTCTATTAAAAGCACCTCTGAATTTGTTAAAACGGCATTTGCTGTTTTTTAGGTCGACGTTTTCACTGCTTATTAGGCTTCCGAGGTATTTAAAATATTTGACGCATTCCAACACTTGTTCCTTTTGAAAAGATAGAAAAAAAAAAGAAAAAAAAAAGAACGAATGACTTCTAAAAACCAGGTACAATATAGACTTGAAAATGGCTGAAAAATATATAAATTTAACATTTAAAGCAACAAAAATGAAAACAATAACCCAAACAGAGATGAGCTAACTAGAAAATTTTAATGTCAGTATTTCAGAAAATAATTTGGACTTATACGATATGAACTTTCTTTTGTTTATCATAGACAAATAAAATAGAAAACTCCAGTCAATTTACTAATGTAGAGTAAATATTTTTAGGGTTTTTTCCATGTCTATTCAATAACACTTGTTATTACACTCAGGACCGGTGGACGACGCTTTGTGACCCTCGTTATCTCTATGAACATTTGCTTTTTTTACTACTTACATTTATATACGTTACAAATTAAATTAGGCACAATTGACTATTAAATGGTGAAAAATCTTCGTGGATTTTGACGTCATTCTAGTGTCTTTCAGTGAATTTGTTTTGCTCATGCTAAGCGTCGAAAAAAACAATATAAAATTCACCATTTTTTTATCCATGTTGAATGTGTTAAAATTCTTCACCTTTTTAACAAAAAAACTCAAGTTGATGTTAGAAACTGCCGTAAAACATTGTTGATTTCTTTAAAATGGAATGATATATTATGACATGTCTCTAATTTGTATTTAGATACATTGTGTTTATTTTCAGTTTTTCTAGTTGAATTGTTAACCTATATTGCATATGATCCATTATTGTACATAATTAGGTTACGATAAAATTATATATGAATGCTACCTTATGAAAATTGAGATGTAGTAGAGTGGGGGTCCTGTATCATAGATTCGGTGGTCGGAAACACGAGACCCTTGCACCGGTCCTGAGTATACTTCAAATGTTTATTAAAAATCAAGTAAACTTTCTTTTTAAGTTCATATTTTATCGATTTCTGATGAGAACTTTCTACTATATGTCAGTGAAAAGTTTACCTATTATTAATCTGTAACCAGAATTTTTCTTGGCGAGAAACTCAAATTGGGTGGCCCTATCGGCTGGGGCTTCAGAATACGCCGACTGCACCTCTGCAGAGGAATAAGACCCCGCTCCCCCAAAATGAGGCGTCCTGGGTAAGACGATAAACTACGTCCAACAGCAATGCCTCTGATCAGGAGGTTTTGAGGATTGTGGAACCATCTCTTAATTGCTAGTGTTCTCAGGTCCAACCTGACCCGGGGTGGTAGCACCTGTTAGGGTCCCAGCTATGGGCAAATAGTTAACCCCCAAACTGGGGTAAAAAAAACACTAAGTGCAAAAATACGTTTTAATACCAGCAATAATTTTTTTAAGGAAAAATTCTTACCAGTAATACATTATTACCAGCAATATATTTTTGAAGAAAATAAATATTATCAGAAATATATTTTTGAGAAAAAAAATACTCCCAGCAATGCATTTTTGAAGGAAAAGGTATTACCAGCAATAAATTTTTGAAAAAAATATTACCAACAATAAAAATCTTGTCAGCATTAAATAACCCACTGAAGTCGATATGCCGTAAAACAAGCCAAACCAAACCAAACCAAACCAAACCAAACCAAACGACACCTCAAGTTTGGAAGGCAATTTCAATTATTCTGATGAGCGTGAATAACTAAACCGTGACTGATTTTCATGATTGATTTTTCAGAGAAAATCAGTGATGTTAAAATCAAATACAAAGCATTTAATTACATCATTAAAACTGATGACATTTGTTAAAACTAACACAGGCGCTCCAACTGTTAATTTCAATTAACTTATCTGTTAACAGATGTGGGTATAGACTTTTTTTCAATAATGTACGACAACAGATATTCTTTCCGTAGTATGTTAACACCACCATCTGCTAATTGTAATTTCGAATTATAATAATTGATTGTTTCTCTTCCGAGAGTCACTTCAATTATTTCTAAAACATACAATATACACGACATATATAAATGTAATAAGAATAGCTGAAGTTCATATAACCTTGTATAGCTTGCCATCATATGCTGTTAGTGATAAAAATAGTGGGGATCTATTAGAAAACTTCCGTGACACTCTGAGCCGGATTAAGCTAGTGGGGCGTCTGTAGCATTTATTATAAAGAAACACTAAATTAAAAATTACATATAGGTATTAAAGCATAAATTATTTATTATCGTAGAGATAGAGCATATGAGACAGGTAAATATTTAATATTTATCAACGAAATAAACAATTCCAGAAAAATATGAGGCAAATGATTCTAATTTCACAGTTTCGATATAATAATGTTAGGATTGTTTCTGTTAATTCACCTTAAATAATGTAAAGTTACTTAACACAAATATTAATTCACGCCAAGGTATTATAAATTTTAAATCAAAATTTGTTCAGCTTGCCTCGCAACAATTCCAACCCTCAGAATGAAAAATTGCCAAAAATCAAGGAGTTATTCACATTTCATAAGTGTGGATGATATTCGAGGTACTTACACCTTTGTGCAAATTGAAAGAAAACGAATAATTTCGTTATTATTTACTTTTTTTCGTATTTTTCCAATGAAACATGATCCAGTGCAAATGTTAGTACTTCGTATGTCCATTCCACGAAGATTGACCACAGATTCTCGATTGGATTTAAATCAGGAGGGTTTCTTAGCTAGTCGATAGTACTTTCATTTGCTCACTAGTAAGGCTTGCCATTGTGTTCGTGCAACGTTACAATTTTCGTAAGCTTCCTTGGAGTAACGTCCATCGCAGACAATGGCCGTAGGACAACTAATTGACAGTCGGGACAATAGTGTCTGCGTGTGATGAAAATCTGATGCAATCACGCATGACACAATATTTTTACAAGGCCAAACAAATTTCATCATACACCCCCAAAATAGATTCATATTACTGCACACCACTGCAAATGACGTAATCTGAGGAAAAGACAGAAATCGATTACACCCTGTCACTCCAGTGGGTTTAAAACTGTCCGCATGTTGAAAGAAAGGAAACTAAAGCGTTGGTTCAATTAATTTGCACAAGGGTGTAGATGGAATTTTTTTACAATTTAGAAAAAAGGAGAAAAACATGTTTTGGCTTATTTATTGGGTTGAGCGCGAACGGTATCCACTCACTTAGAAATAGCGTAACCAAGTCGCCCACATTTGGGGCGATCGCAAAGGTCAACCCAACTGAAGTGCAATGGAAGGGCCCTGCTCTGCGAGAATTTGATGTGCATTTTAGTAAATATAAATTGTTTTTATTTGTGGATGAATTAACAGAAAAGATCATAATGTTACTTCAACAGTTGAATAATTCAAAGTGCAGCTCTGTAAACATTAACATTGCTAGATTGTAAGATCAGAGAGCTTGAAAGAATTTAATGCAGAGCCCCTCTAAAAATGTGGGACCCGTAACATTTACTACTTTTGCTACTTAGTTAATCCGACACTAGTGGCGCTACAAGACCAGGTTGTAGATGTCAATGTGCGATCAAATTTGTATTTTTTTATTTTACAATTTCTGTCTTATTTCCATTGCCTTTCTGCAACAATCAATTACAGAGTTTTTTTTATCAACTTTTCCTTTGTTTCCAGAAAAACTGCATATCCGCAAAATTGACATGGCTCCACAAAAGAAATTTATTTTCCTTAAGGTCGATAATTTGAAACTTAATGGCGTTTCTAACACCGAAGACTACGAAATCGAAATGAGCGCCTTCGGCGAGACTATAATTGTGCAAGGGGCCAGCCCGGCAGGAGTGTTTTACGGCGTGCAGTCTCTCCTTAGCTTGATCCAGGGAGATTCTAACTCTGGCTACATTATACCAGTTACGTTTATCAATGACGGACCACGTTACCAGTACCGAGGGGTGCAGATCGACGTGGCCAGGAATTTCCACCCGAAAAGTGATATCCTTAAGCTTCTGGAAGTGATGTCTATGTACAAGTTGAATAAGTTACACATGCATCTGACTGATGACGAGGGTTGGCGGCTAGAAATCCCCGGCTTACCTGAACTGACAAGTGTAAGTTAAATACAGTTATCGAGCAAAAACAGGCGTGAATAGCGTAAAAGCAATTGAATTTTTATCAGATGTTTGCAGAGTTTGAATTAAGTATTGCGCGTTCATTATTCAAGGATTCTAACTTCAAGTACGGCGCCATAAAATAAAAGTTTGCAAAGCTTAAATCAGATGATGTTAATTGTGAGGTCGGGTCTAAATCAGATGTTAAATGTAACGGGTAATAAGCTTTAAAGTTTTTTTATTCGATATTTTTTCATCTGACCCTCTCATAAAACGAATATTTTTAAATCTATTATTCTACAGTGATCTTACCGCTATCTTTTCTTTTGATTTTAAATACACATTTCTTAATTTTTCTTTTTACTTATTTTCTGGAATTAACCTATTATATTATTATATCATTTTACAATTGAAATGGTTAGATGTAACCACAAGTTCTATGCTAACAGATTCTTCTCTCGCACTTCTCTCTTGTGGAACTCTCTTCCAGCTTCTTGCTTCCCAGTCAATTTTGATCTTCAAAAATTTAAATGCAATGTCAATCGTTATCTCCTGTCTTCTTAATTCTCGTTCTTTTATTGTATTCTCACCTTAATTCAATATATCCCCCTATATTCTCTAACACACAGTAACCCACTGGGTCTTAGTGGTTTTATTGCCTTGCTTGGTGCGAAATGATTAAAATGAAAAAAATATTTTTCTGTATATAAGATTTACATAAAAGTTTTAGAAGTTAATTTAAAAAAAAAAACAATGAACTTTTATGATTTATTTTGTAAATTAATTGCGGCAATGATTTTAGACAAATGGTACCATTCGTCGCATTTTCGTAGATTGAGGCCAAGAAGACAAATTTAATTTTCTGTTTAGTTTTCAGTTTCAAGAAAAGGTGGAAGAGGGATTGAGAACCTATCAGAAGACTAAATTTGTCTTCTTGAAATCAATCTATTTTTTTATTCATTTCATCTCAAGCAAAGCAACAAAGCCACTAAGACACAGGGTGGGGGTTACTGAGTGTAAAAGAATATAAGAAAAGTAAAACATTATTAAGGATCGGGAACAATAAAAGAACAGGAATTAAGAAGGCAGACGATAACAATTGACATTGCATATAATTTTTTTGAAGATCAAACTTGCCTGGAAAGGAAGAAACCGGAAAAGATTTTCACAAGCGAGAAGTGTGAGAAAAGGAACTGTTAGCATAGAACTTATGCTTACTTATATCTAACCATTTCAATTGTAAAAGGATGAAACCTAGCTGCCAATCTAGTACTGCGCTTAAACTCGTAGAGTCTAGAGAAAAATCCATCCGAACAATTACCATGGAAGTATTTATAGAAAAGGCACAGAGAAGCTAAGTTATGGCGGTGAGAAAATGACTGAAGGGTAAGACGAATGATCTCGCAGATTCTTTGAAATGTTATTATATTGAACAATATTATTCCAGAAAATAAATACAAGCAAATTCAGTATTATCCCCGGCGCTAGAGCAGTGAATAACTTTGGAATTTATCCAGCAAACTAAGATAATACGGAATCATCAAATATATTTATTTACACGATTTTAACATCTTTTTTATTTGGATACGTTTAAAAAAGACCGAAGTATACACGAGTATTTAGTCCTTGATTTTCAAATTACGAAATCATGATACGTGCTTAAACAAAATGGCATGTGAATTACAGACTATTTGATTACGTTTTTTTTTATCCATAAAGATGTTCATATATTAACATATTTCTCCTTTCTTTTTCTCTTGTTTTTAATATCAGAAAAAAATGAAGTTTAGTTTAGACGACTGAAGAATTTTCCTGTAAACTGCTCTTCACAAAATTCCAAGTTTGTGTAAATTTTAACCTCCAGATATAAATAATGACATTATTAATCATTTTTATTAATATGTCTCCTCAGGACGCAGGCGATCATGGTTTATCACCTATTCCTTATTTAGCATCTGTGAATTGTCATGACTTCTTGAGAAAGACAACGGAGTGATTTCCTGTTGCCTTTTCTACAATGTTGAATTCAGTTCTTCTCCTAGACTGGCTGCCACGCAGGGCTAGAGAACCCTGTTTACGCTAGAGAAAAGATGAGTTCATGCTTTTTGCAAGGGCGTAAGTGCGAAAATGAACACAATAGACAAAGCGGGATTTTGAACTCAGCCCGCTGATTCCTTTTTCCCCAATGGTAGCCATTGCAAGATTTGAATCCATCAAGGTGTTCATAAATTGATTTATTTCTTAGTTTTGCTGGAATATCGGGGAAAATGGTTTAGACGACTCAAGTGCTGTAATCATCCTGTAAGTTGCCCTTCATAAGATTCCAAGATTATGTTTACCAAATTCCCAAACTCTAAGAATGTATATAAAATCAACAAAACTGATACCTATATTATGTAACCTTTTTATCCTTAATTATTTTTTTTTTATCCAATGTCCCTTTAGGATTCAGGACTTCCGTTATTAACTGTGAATTGCCATGACTTAAGATACGGGAGTGGTATCCTATTTCCTTCTCGGTGGTTTTGAATTCAGAATATTTCTTTTCTTAGAATGTCTACTACACAAGGCTAGAGACGCTAGTCTATCCTATTATTTGACGTATATTTAGGTGGGGAGAGAAGAAATGCATTCATACCTTTCCTAAGAGCATTAGTTCAAAAGTGAACCCAACAGACAAAATCGGAATTTGAACTCGGCTCGCTGTTTCCACTTTCTACACCGATAACTGTCATGCTACCACTACACCATTCAAAATTAAATATTAGGTTGGTGCAAAAATAATGACGTAATAATGTCGTTTTTTTTTTGACGTTATGCGTCAAAAAACGACATTATTAAGTCATTATTTTTGCACCAACCTAATATTAATGTTAATAAACATTATATTAAAAAAATCGAGGAGATATTTCAAACAATACCAGATAACTTAGATTGGTTAAAATTATTATAAAATATGCTTTAATATATATTACAACAATTTACCTGTCACTTCTATATTTTTCTAGGTTGGCTCCAAACGCTGTGATGATTTAACTGAGGAGACATGTCTTTTGTCACAATTAGGATCCGGTCCTAACGCCAGTGCTCCTGTCAATGGATTTTACTCTGTGAATGATTATAAAGAAATTCTCAGGTTTGCCAAAAGCCGTCACATTGAGGTGATACCGGAATTCGATATGCCGGGACACGCTCGAGCGGCCATCAAGTCGATGGAGGTGAGAACCAAGAAAAAAAAGGACCCAACCGGACAACTATACTTGCTGACCGATCCGAAAGACAAATCTGTGTACGAATCGGTTCAGATGTTCTCGGACAATGCAGCCAATCCATGCATGCAGAGCACTTCGCTGTTTGTTGCGCACGTGTTAAGCGAAGTGATGGACATGCATAAGAATATTCAGCCGTTACGTACCTACCATTTCGGCGGTGATGAAGTTGGTAACGGTGCATGGATCGACTCCCCAGCCTGCAAGAAACTGATGAACGGTGATGTGACATCTACCAGTGAGGTGAAAAAGCATTTTGTCAAGCTGGTGTCCAACATGACAGCGTCGCAATCCCTAAATCTCGGTGCATGGGAAGATGGAATGATGGGTGACCAAGAGATCCCTTTTAACAGGACTGAACTGCCCAATTCTGATATCATCGTCTATGCTTGGGACAATGTCTGGGAATGGGATCGTTCAAGTCGTGCTTACCGATTTGCCAACAACGGTTACAAAGTAAGATTTAATTTAATTTAATTTAATTTAATCATTAATTCTCCAAAAACTGATACGAAATCAAAGTGACGTGTGCAGAAACTCTCTATAATTTTATTTTTTATTTTATTTATTTTTTTAATCGATCAAGGCGGTAATGCCCCCAGTACACAGGGGAGTTACAGGGAGTTAAAATGAAAGACAAAGAGCAAACTGGGAATAGGGAGGATTAAGAAAAGGACAACAATTGAACAGGGTTCAAGAAGACAGAAGATGGCAAGTGACGTTGCATTTAAATATTTAAAGATTGCAGTTATAAGAGAAGCTTGAAAACGGAAGGGAGTTCCACGGATGGGAAGTGCAAGTGAAGAATTTTTTGGAGTAGAAATGGCGGTTGTATTTAGCTATTTCAGCAGTAAACGGGTAGGACCTAGTTGCCAATCTAGTAGCAAGCTTAAATTCGTGTAGACGGGGCGCCAAGGAAAAAAACTCGTCAGAGCAGTTGCCATGACAATATTTATAGAAAAGACAGACGGAAGCCACGTCACGTCGGTGACTGAAGTTGAGATCCCTGGTCAGGACCGATTACATTACAGTTCCTTCTTTGGATTTTTGTCAAGAACCTCGAGATGAATGACAGACCATATATGGCAGCAATATTCAATGCACGGACAAATGGTAGATTTGTAAGGACTTAGATCTGTAGACTTAGTAATTGATTAAATATACTTTTTCCACTTCATGACCGGAGATAACGATTGACATTGCGTTTAAAGTTTTGAAGATCAAATTTGACTGGGAAACATAAAACCGGAAGAGAGTTTCACAAGCGAGAAGTACGGGAGAATAAACTGTTACTATAGAACTTATGGTTACATCGAGCAATATCAACTGTAAAATGATGAGACCTAGCTGCCAATCTAGTACTGCGCTTAAATTCGTAAAGTCTAGGTATCAAAGAGGAAAGATCATCAGAAGAGTTACTTTGAAAATATGTTTATGAAGAGCACAGGGAAGCAAGCTTATGATGGTGGGAAAGTAACTGCAGTGGAGATGCCAGGTCAGGACCAATAATATTTCAGATTCTTCTTTGGATTTTCTCAAGACTATCTAAATATATAGCTGAAGCAGCAGTCCAGATGTGACAGCAATATTCAAAGACAGATGGTAGAATTATAAAGGTGTAAGGTAGGTTCTGGTGAGAAAAATAGAATGACACAGTGAACCTATTTTCCTAGTAACAGTCCTAGCAATTTGATTCAATATAAGCATTCTATTTCATGTCACTGGAAAACGTTAGAACGGAAAGGAGCAATGGATTTTTTCCTGTGGGTTAGCATCAGTCATACTAATGGAAGGCAAAGAAGGTTCTCTAACGATTAAAAGAGAGTAGATTTCAAGAAGACAAAACTTTAATTCAGTAACACAAATAACTTTGCATCTTCTTTTATTCTAGAGTCTAAATCTTCCAGTTAATCGATGTTTCAACATATAAAAAGTGGTTTATCTTTGGTAAAGTTTATTCTAAGAGTACTTGCACGATGATATTCTTTTTTTTTTTTTTTTGACGGAGTGCGATTTTAATCCAGTGACAAAAAGAGTCGTGAGTTCAATACCTATATAAGGGCTAAAACGATATAACATTTACAAATATTTGACTGGAATGTTAAGGCAGTGGAGAACTTGGACAGGGGAATTAACAGGGGATAACTGATAACTGACATCCATTAAACATGGCACGTGGAACTAGAACAGTCTACCCCAGTGAGCGAAATAAAGGATTTAGTTCGAAGAAGGCCGGAGTGTACAACGGCCGAAACGTTGTAATAAATATGGCGCAAAGATGAGAATAATGTAAATAGTGTGGGTTAAAGAAAATTAATGTTATCCTCAACATTAAAATTAAACTTCGCTTTTTGTTTTTTTGTTTTTATTTTTTTTTTTTTAATACAAGATCCGATAAACCCCTGAAATTTTGCCCATGAATTTATATATAACACTTTAGAAATGTTCCTTTCAAAGAATATATTGACAACAGTAGTAACAATAATAACAACACAAAAGTGTTCCGTTGTATGAACAAATTTTGGGAAGTTAATAACTTTTCTCAAAGTTAAACGATGCACGTGTTTATCTTCCCATTTCGTGGATATCACAGGTTTTGCAGTTAAGGCAGAGGAGAATTTGGAGAGGGGAATTAACAGGGGATAACTGATAACTGACATCCATTAAACATGGCACGTGGAACTAGAACAGTCTACCCCAGTGAGCAAAATAAAAGGTTCAGTTCGACATTCCAACCACCTGAAGAAGGCCGGTGCGTACAACGGCCGAAACGTTGTGATAAATATGGAAACATAGATGAAGACAATAGTCCGAATAATGTAAATAGTGTACTTTAATCAGTGTTTTAATCCACTTGGCGACGTCTCTCTTGGGCAGTCACGTGGTGTCATTTTGGAACTTTAAACTTAAACACTGTACCCATTAGAACTTCCTCATTGTCTATATCTTTTACACACATATCGGTTGCCGTAAGCCATTTTCTTATTTGTCATGAAATTGTCATATAGGAAGGCAGACATCAATTTAAAAATTCCATAATTGAAGTGAAATTTCGTTGACAGGCCAATTAGATAACAAACAGATTTTAATCTTGTAGTGGTTTAATTTATACTGTTTCAAAGCAATTATTGTCTTTCAACCACTGAACAAGGAAAGCGATTTTTCATAGAAGTCAATACATTACAGGTAGTAAAATATAATGTAAAGAAATTTGTCTTTTTTCTTCTGTGTAATTTTCTGTGATGTTATAATGCTTACAGAAATGCCACGACGGCCTAAAAACTTAACGAGAAATCAAAGGATATAAAAATCAAATACTTTCATACTCTTCTGAGATTAGTGCGTAATTTCCCGGTTTTTTCAATGAAACTTAGTTGGCAGATGTCATTTGTTTGTCTCTCACAAAGACTTGCTAAGTTTAGACGACGACACAAGACGATTGGTTGTAGAGAAAACAAGTTAGCAGCGGCCAGCGGACTAGCGCCTTTTTAAAAACATTCTGTCCAAAAGAAACTTTCTTTTCTCTTTTCCTTCACCTAATGCGTCGTGTCACAGCCCTAAAGGGCAGCGCACCTCCAGTACTTTTCTTCGTTTAGAAATGTAGACATTTGAACTATGACTCAGTTGTTAACGAAATGCGTACCTTTTCCACATCCAGACTTTTATTATTTTCATATCATTTTATGCACTAGATATTTCATAAAATTTCAACCCGTTGTGTATTGGCCTTCGTTTTGTATCATTTTGTTGAAAACCTTTCTGGTGGTATAGATACCTCCTCAGTAGATATACATACCATATCAAAAGTAAATAGAACACAAGGACAATTATAATGTTGGCCTCCATACATGTGTGTGTGGATAAAGGCCAAAACTACCCAGTCCCACCGGCTTTTACTTTAGACATAAGGACTTACCCATAGCCCGTTAGTGCAGAGGTGGGGGTTCTAACTGTTATACGGATCACCAGATATTTAGGCATGTTTCATTTATACCGTGTCTCGTTCGAAGACCCCTAATCCTAATATTTATTCCATGTCTCGATGAGGACAAATATGACGAAAGATCAGTTTAATATGAGGCCCCAAACATGTATGTATGGGTAGATTCCAAAATTAGCCTGTCCCTGTGCTACAATGTCATCACGGCTACCCTTCTTTTTTTAATTGTAATGAGAAAGAACATACGCGGAATTGGGCGCTTCAGAGCCAGGCTAGCTTCATTTCTG
The DNA here is from genome assembly GCA_963932145.1 of Acanthosepion lycidas. Taxonomy (NCBI): domain Eukaryota; kingdom Metazoa; phylum Mollusca; class Cephalopoda; order Sepiida; family Sepiidae; genus Acanthosepion; species Acanthosepion lycidas. The sequence goes on along the minus strand of OZ010593.1, from coordinate 74,339,645 downwards.
CTCTGTCATACCTGAAGACAAAACACCACTGATCCTAGACAAAATATAATTTTATATAACGAGTAGTGATTTATTAAGCGAGACTCTATTGGTAATCTTAATACACAGGAGAAACCTTGTTATGTAGCGGTTTCACAGTGGAAGCTTGTATTTGTACTAAGTCGGTCCTAAAATAGGCTCGACGTACAAAACGTTAGGAACTTGATATATGTAATGATGCAGTAATCTAGTTGTGGTTGCTGGTACTTTAATATCCGACTAACGGTCGTCCGACATCGACTGACTGACCAACTCGATATTTAGTCACCCCCCCCCCCACGAGAGCATCATGTGGCACAAGGCCGGTTTAAAGTGGGATCTCCGAGCCCATGGGCTCGGTCAAAAATATGCCCATTGAACCCGTATAAACGGGTTCAGGGTCGGTTTATCTCCCCGAAAGAGAATCCTCCCTTCGGCGTAGCCTCTTTCGGGTTCCTCCCCGCCCGAAGGCAGAGAGTTCAACCGATCAGCAAGTCGACTGACTATATTTAGTCATACCCCCACGTGGGCATCATGTGGCACAAGGCCGGTGTGTGTGTTGTGGTGAGTGTTCGTACGTATGTGTATTGTTCTTAGCGTGTTCCCAGAATTTGGGAAACGCTGTATCTGTGAGAGCTCACATCTGCGAGGTGGTATAAGGCCGAAGGCCTGAGGAAAAAAGTGATCGAGGCGAAGGGTCAGCCAGTATTTATAGCCAGGGGAGAGAGACCCCTGGTGAAGTGTTAAGGAGCTGAGGAGGAGCTAACCCTGACACCATCTTTTTCTTTATTAGAGAAAATTCAAAGAAATTAATTAAACATTTTCAATGTAAAATGTATTCCCTGGTCATTGTAGGCAATGATAGTGATGATGTTATAGAGAAGCAGTGCTTTTACTTTCCCGAGGAGGACTTACGGCTCCATCTAGCCAAATGGCAGAGTTCGTTTGTGCTTGTTTTGATATACTTGACTATGCAGATAAATATATTGTAAAAAAAACCATAATGAATTCACTACAAGATAGTCTGCTGAAAGAATTTTGGAAACTTATTCTCCAAAATGTGTTTTTACATGTGAACAACACACTGAAAAAGAATTCACTTTGCCGCAAAAATTGTTGTGAAGATATTGTATAACAACAACAAACGAAAGTTTTTACTGGATGAAGTTCGAAAAAATATTGTAGAATGTTTTTTTTTAAAAAAAAGGCAAAAGTCAAAAAAAAAAAAATTGATTAATAGAAAAACTGTCGGTAAGTTCTTTTTTTACTTGTATTTGTTTTGTATTACTAGTTAAGTCTTTAATAACGTTTTTGTTTGTTTACAATCTTTATTAATTTATTAAGTTATTAATAACCGATTCGTGCATTTTGGGGCGGTTGACTATAAATCAAATAGGCCTGTTAAAAATTAGCCTGAAATGTGACATGTGGGGTCGTATTAGTGGAAGTGTAGGTATAAACGAATAATGGTGTTCTGAAATCGACATTTCAAGTATTTTGTTAAGAAAATACGAGCAGTTACCTCCCTTGTTCATCTCTGAAAAGTCAAATAATATTAATAGAAGATCAACATTCTCTTTATTAAAGAAAATACTTGATTACTTAATCTGTTATTTTAAAAGGATTGAAAGGAAAAATACTTTTTAATAGAATTAATAACATGTGGTGACACAGCCAAATATCCTTGCAAATAAATTAGATGTAAGATTTTTAACAAATATTTTTAAAACTTAGTTACAAATTACACCTTTCAAAAACTGATAATTCTTTTTCCAGGTAGTCATGTCTCAAGCCACACACCTGTATTTTGATCACCCTTACGAGCCAGATCCTGAAGAGAGGGGCTACTACTGGGCACCTCGTTACATTGATACAATGAAAACATTTAGCTTTAAGCCAGACAATCTCTACGCCAATATTGATACAAACAGATCTGGCAAAAAACTGACCCTGGAAGACGTCTGTGGCCCACTAAACACAAAATGTGTGCAACTGAAGAATAAAGAAAATATAATCGGTAATTCATTCTTTTTACTTTTAATTGAACTTCTTTTTTTTCTCTTCAGGAAAAATAATTTGAAGTTGGTTACAACAAAAAGATTTTGATTATCACTTAAATGAGATAATTTATGGCAATCTTTAACCTTTGTGAGCACTAAAAAAATGATGTGCCAAAAGTAAAGTTTTTCCCTTAACACCACTATTATTTTAACTGCCTTCACTCCTTGGCAATATTTATTGTTTTAAAAAGTGATGATTAGAACTGTAATAAAACGTAAACATATGATGAAAGTGAATTTTCTTTGTTCTTGAGAATTTACAACAAAAATATGAAACACCATTCATTTGTCTATATTTCTGAGATGAGATATTGTAATTATTTACACTATTTACATTGTTCATACTGTTGTCCTCATCTTTGTCATATTCCCAATGTTTGTACGCTCCAACATTCTTCAGGTGATATAAATTGGAATTCCAAACTCTTTATTTCATCCACTGGACACATGGCCCAATGGATAAAAGAATTTGTTGAAGAAATCCAAAGACTTTTGAGTTCAATATCTGACCACAACAGAGGTGAACAAAAAAACTTGGAGCATTGAGTTACTAAATGGAAATAACTGAGGCTGAGATATCTGGAAGAGGCATGGCATGGGGAACTAGAACAATCTACCCCAGTGGACAAAATAAAGAGTTTGGTTTGAAATTCCAATGTATATCACCTGAAGAAGGTTGGCATGTACAACAGCCAAAACTTAGTGAATATGACAATAAAGATGAGGACAACAGTCCGAACAATGTAAATAGTGCACTATTTATTTATTAAATTGTTTATTTAGAAGAATAATTTTATATTTACATCATTCTAAAACCTAATACAGTTGTATTAAAACTATTAATGTCGTTTTCTCACATAGTAACATATGTGAGAAAACGACATTATTTTTGCACCAACCTAATAATACAACACAATATTTATCATTTATCAATTTATAAAAAAAAAAAAAAAGAAATATGAAACTGTTATATAATAACAACAAGTAGAAGTTTATGAAGTTTTATTTGACTATTTCAACTAAAGCACCAAAAACGTTTATATTTAATGTAATGGATAGTTACAAGCAAGAGGTGAGATGGGATGTCTTTATTTTTATTATCACAAGTCTTATTTCTTGGAACACTTGATACTATATCTATTCAGACTATTATTCAGATAGCAAATCAAATTACTACTCAAGGTGACTACTAGATATGTTGTCTTTTATTTATACCTGGCAGATTAGTTATTTTGAGAAAATTTGGCTGCATTGAAGTTGTATAATAAAGACTGAAATGAATATAATTATAATGCTACTACTACTGATACTACTACTACTACTACTACTTATAATAATAATATAATAATAGGTTTTTGTGTTTGACTTTGAAGCAGCATACACGTTTCATATTCTATACACAAAAATATATCAATTCTGAACTGACAACTATCAGCAGAAAGCAATCAAATGTATAAGAATACCATACTACCGTGTTTCAAAATACTGTCTTTTTCAAACTACCATAAAATATTTGTGAAGACACTAACAACACTTAAATATTAGCACAAGCCTCAAAAATGTTGAAGCATGTAGCAATGTTTATTTCTGGTTGTTAAGTTTATTCTTTAAGATAAATATTTAAATTATAAAAATATGTGAACCGACTATAATGAAGTCCTTATTACTTACCATTTTATAGAGTTTGAATCAACTGGCAATTAACTGATGTTTTGCCAACTGTTTGTAATGAAATAAGCACATCCCATCTCCCCCTCTCATTTGTAATCATCCACTATAATAAACGTTTTCAGCACTAAAGCTGAATTAGTCAAATAAAGTTTCATAAGTTTTTATTTAAAGTTGTTGCTATATTACACCAACCATTCCAATGAACAATATAATAAATAAATAAAGTTTACTATTTTTGTTGTCAATTCTCAACAAAGAAAATGTATAAATTCACTTTCATATGTTTAGGCTTTATTTCAATTCTAATCATTTTATTTAAAAAAAAAAAAACAATAAACATTGTCAAGGGGTGAAGTTAGTTAAAGTAATGATGTCAAGGGGAAATCTGTCCTTTTGACAAACTGTTTTCTTTTGTGGGCACAAAGTTAAACATTGGTAAATTTCCTTTAATTAAGCTTGTAGATAATCTAAAAAAAAGTTAGTAAATGTTTTAAATATTTACAAGGTTAATATGATGTATTTTACTATGCATTAAAAATTGCAGTTTTCACTTGGAGATATGAAAACCTTTTTTAATCTGTCTTCTATAGTTGTATATTGTATTTAATACTCAAGTAAATACTCACACAAATTGTATATGGACAACTTTCTCATTTCTTGCCTAGGGGGGACTATTTATAGTCTCCACTATTTGCATATTTAAATTGGACAACAACTTCAACTTGTTTGTTGACAAATATATTTTTAATGTTATGGGTTTAATAGCAGTAACTAGGTTTTCTAGTCTTGGATGACAATCTGTCTAAAAGAAAGAAAGCTATGAATTTCAAACAGTAGAGAAAGCAAAGTGAAATCACACCAATATCTTTCCAATGAAGGCATGATAATTCACAGATAATAAGGTAAAATAAATTATGGCATGTCTTGATCCTGAAGAAACATGTTATTTAAAAAGAAAAAAAAAAAGATACTATCATTCTTACAAATTTAAAACCGTGTGAACAGGCAGAAAGTGGGAAATATTTAAGGTAGCAATAAATTTGTTTTGAGATGGTGAATAATGATATTTTTAATGTTTTTAATATTTTTATTTGAATTATTTCATTACAATTTTCCAGCTTGCTGAAATAACTTGAAAAAATTTGATGTTCATATTTTTTCTGGAACTCATTAAAAAAATGGAAATGATTTCAAAGTTAAAATAATTTTTGTATTACTTTTGCTAATTCTATACCTATTCAACTTCAAAATGATAATAATCAACTTCAAAATGGGCTTATTTTCAAGTAAAAAAATTAATCAACTCCAAAATGGATTAATCAACTTCAAATTGAGAAAATGTCAAAAACCTAAAAACAATCAACTTCAAAATAAGAATAAACAACTTCAAATTGAGGTATTTTTTTTTGGTAAATTGAGAATTATTTTTTCAATTAATTTACCCCATGAGTACGGAAAATGACTGTTCGTCTTCATTATATAGATGAAGAAAAAAACAAAATACAAACAACTTAGAGACTAAGAAAGCATTGGGTGAACCTACAGTAAAAGTAGGAGGAGAAAGTCCCGTATGGGCAAAAATGATGATTGATGATGATGCTGGAGAAACCTCTACAAAAGAAGCTGAAGAAGAATTAGCAACAGCTCCAAAGAGGACTTACCTCAAGAAAACTGTCACTGGCGAAAAAAAGGCCCAGATTTTAGCTGCATATGCCACAGCAGGAAATTGGAAAGACCTGGGAAGAACGATTGGTGTGCCTCTGCCAACAGCATACCATTGGTTAGACCAGGGTGCTGATAAGAGTGACTCTAGGGGAGGAGCAATAAAATATAAAATTACCCAAGTGCATAAGAATTTTATGGCCGAATTAATTGAAAACTCTCCTAGGGTCACTCTTCAAGACATTGTAAATAAGTTGGTCAAAAAGTATGAGGTTCGTGTGATGAAAGAATGCATAAGAAAGCACTTGGACTCCATGGCCTTTACTTTAAAAGTGGTTCATTATGAACCAGAAGCTGCCAATAATAATGTCAATAAAGCGAAACGTAAGGATTACACAGTAGCTTTATTAGAATTTCAGTCCCAAAGTGTGCCAATTCTTTATATGGATGAAACCAATTTTAATCTCCATATTTCAAGAGAAGGTCACTCTAAAAAAGGCACGAGGTGCACTACAGTCGCGGCTGGATCCAGGGGAAATAACATCCATGTTATTGGATGTATTTAGTAATAATGGATTAATTCATCATAAAATTAAAAGAGGTTCTTTCAAAAAAGATAATGCAAAAGAATGGACCAGTGAGTGCCTTAGAAAGGCAAATGAAATTTATGAAAGGGGAGTTGTCTTAGTTATTGATAACGCTCCTTGCCATACTTCAATTAAAGAAGTTGTGGAGGAGGATGAATTTAGGCAACACCAAATTTTCAGTCTTTCCCCCTATAGTCCGATGTTAAATCCCATTGAAAAGGTTTGGTCAGTCATTAAAGCTGACGTAAAAAGAAGTATGGCAGACTCATTTGTTGGGATTTTAAGAGGTGATGGCCAGGGATTTTTAACTACTAAAGAATTCAGCCTCAGCAAGTTAGAAGTGATGATCTCTGAGGCAATTAATAATATTTCCCCTGAGACTTGCATTAACTTCGTATCTGGAATACAGAGATTACTTCCCTCTGTAATTAACTTAGATGATGTAATCTTTTAAATAAATTTCTTAGGAACGTTTATATATTTTTATATCCTTTTTAAGTAAAAATAAAAAAATAAATATTAAATTTATTAGTATTATATTAATTCTCAATTTGAAGTTGATTAATCCATTTTGAAGTTGATTGATCCATTTTGGAGTTGATTAATTTTTTTACCTGAAAATAAGTCCATTTTGAAGTTGAAAAGGTATAGAAATTTTGTTGACTATTATGACCAGAATTAGCAATGTAAGACAATATGGCTTCAAAGTTTTAAATATATTCTCTACAACTTAAAATAAAATTCTGAAATATGAAGCAATTGTCCCCACCTAGATATCATACATCCAGTAGTTGTATTAGGTTGTTGCAAAAATAATGTCGTTTTCTCACATATGTGAGAAAACGACATTATTTTTTCACCAACCTAATAAAAAGTTCTCCCTCACTCTCCCTATATATATATATATATATATATATATATATATGCACACACACACACACAGAATATATAAAAGATGCTTTTTGTATTCTCATATATATATATATATGTATATATATATATATATATATATATATATATATATATATATATATATATATGGAAGCATGGTGGAGTAATAGATAGCAGCTTGGATTGAGGAATTGGAGAGCCGTGTTTGAATTCCAGTCGAATCCATTACATTCACTTACATGCTAATACCCTTGGAAAAGGTATGAATCCTCTTCTCCCCCAGCTATAGGTAAATAGCAGGACAGACTGGGTTCTATAGCCTTGTATGGCAACTGGTCTATCGCAGAAAGAAATGGCAACCTAGTCATGTATCAAAAGATACATGATCGCCTGCGTTTGTATTACGCATGACATACAACTGAATGATATATATATATATATATATATATATATATATGAACACAAAAAGGATCTTTTACAAAGCAACATACTGAGTGTGGTCACCATTCATCATAATGAATCTGACCATAATTTTGACTTAACAAGTGCAGTTTTAATTAAAAGAGAAAATAATTTACTAAGGTGAAAATTTATGAGCTGTCCCTGGTAGATTTGCATCCAGGTTCATGACACATTTCACCTTTCTTGACAAATCTACAATTATCACAAGGTGAGATATTTAAAAACAACAGTGATAAAACAAAACAAAAGCATTGGGAAGCTGAATGAAATTGGCAAAGCTTTATGTCTAGACACATTGGATGTCAGAAATTTAAAATTTAGATTTAAAGTTTAGCTTCCCCACATTTTCCATGTTCCCCCTTAACATATGATTATAATTGACATTTTTGTTCATATTTTCACCACTCCATATATAATTCCATCAATAAGAACATTGTATTAGTTTGAGAGTTTTCATTTTGTCATTCAATTACCCACCAAAAAGATGTCTTTGTGTTCTCAATCTGTAAACCTTACAGTTAAGTGTTAATAAAACCATAACTAAAGCCACGATTGATTGATTTTTTTACATCTTATCAACCCTTTACAAGTTATTTAAAGACAGAAAATATTTGTGTCTTGTAAGAATTTTTGGGAGATAATAATGATTCACTGATGCAAGCCCTACTCATTAACCTATATAGCTGGTGAGAGAAAAGGTGGATTCATACTTTTCCTAAGAGTAAGTGAATATAATGAACCTGACTGGAATTGGAACTTGACTCTTCAGTTTTCAATTCCGAGCTGTTATCCATTACACCACCCACAGATCTGATCTTACAGCACCCAGTATTCCCAAATGGTAACCCATCTAAGTACTGACCAGGCTCAATGTTGATTACCTTCACTGATTTTATGGGAAATGATGTTTCAATATGATGTGACCATAAACTGACTTGAGCTGTGCATCAGTTGTTCAGAAATCTGACAGTCTAAGTAGAGAAATGAAATTTTTATACTATTGAAAGTAAATAATGCCTTTACCTAATTTGAAGTTATTCAGTCATTAAGAAGACCTTTATAGAATCACAAAGATGTGATAGCAATAAAAATTTTGTTTCTTTTTTGTTTTTTTCTGTCTTTCATTCCAGGAATGCAAGGACATCTATGGAGTGAGACTGTGAGAACAAGTGAACAGATGTTTGAGATGTATTTCCCCAGATTAATCGCGGTGGCAGAAAGAGCCTGGCACAAAGCCAAATTTGAGACTGCTGACAAGGATTCAGCAGATTCCCTTCTGAAGAATGACTGGACCAAATTTGCAAACACCGTTGGCTACAAAGAACTGCTTCGTTTGGATAAAATTGGAGTCACTTATCGTGTGCCACCACCTGGTGCTTAGTGAGTTGATACAATTTAATTCATTTATTCAGTTATTACATTTTTGCATCACTGTGGTCATCACTCCCCTTCCTCTCACACTAGTGGTTCAGGGTGACTTTCAAGGTAGAATAGTGCAATGGCGGCCATGTTAAATAATAATTTAGCAGACTATTTTTAGAGAAAGTGTATCTCTTCTCTGACTTCCTGAGGTCAACCTGGATTGGTAGCACCTGTTAGGGTCCCAGCTATGGACAAATAATGAACCCCCAAGCAAAAATCAACAGTAAATTTTTATAGTAAAATTATCAACAATACATTTTATGATCTAGAAAATATATCAAAAAAACACTAGATAAATAAACACTAGATAAATAAACAAGTATAAATGATGTACAAAATATCTGGAGTTGAAAACATAAAATTACATACAAAATATTAGATTTTGGAATTAAATAACCCATAGAGGTGTTGATATGCTGCCAAACAAAATCAACCAACCAAGATGAAAGAACTCTTTCATGACATTAATCCATATAATATTCTATAATTTCTTAAAGAAATCAAACTATATTTCAAAATATAACTTCAACAAAACTACAACATAAAAAAACTTATCCCCACCTCTAGTAATTATGTCTACACAAACATATATATGCACAAAAGCTGAGTATCATCTACCATATATTCAATTGTGAAAGCAGAATAATATATCATATTACTTCAAAGATCCTAAGAAAATTACATTTCAGCATTAAATGACTCATAAGGAGTTGATATGTCATTAAATCAATTATTTCTTTGATGAAGCTTTATTCAAGATTTTAAGGGGTGATGTGGTTGCAGAAATTGTCTGACAGCTATGACTGGGTCCTCCTTCTTGTGTGGTATGGTGCAGAGTCCTGTTACCAGACATAGGATCTTCCAGCAGCCACCCTCTTGACCAAGGGCAGCACTGCCTTCTCAACGCACTTGATGTTGGCCTTTGAGTTGAGTCTGAGACCCTGTGGGAAGATGAATGGAGGTATAACATCGCCATTAGACTCATCCAACTCTTTCTGAATCCTCTGCAGTGTCCTCAGATTGATACTCAAACACTCTGAAATATTCATATTGGAGCTTTCAGCATGAATGCCAAGCAGTACAGCATGCCGTTTCCAAATTTCTGGTGGAGTGAATTGTGTCATGCGGCTCTTTTTCTCACAGATGGTGCCCAACTGACCCTACTATATTGTGCAGTTGACAAAATCAAAAACAAGCAATATGCATGCATGTGAAAAATTAAAAATATAAAATAGCGACCATTTACTCATCACACCCTGTACATGCACAGTGGAACCTCAGTTCATGAATTTAATTCATTCCTGAAGGTTATTTGTAACCCGAAATGTTCGTAACCCAAAACTATTTTTCCAATAGGGATCAATGTAGAAAAAAAAGTCCCAGTACAATAAAATTGGAAAAGAAAAGCATGACACAACACATGAACACTATTTACATTCGGATTATTGTCATCTTTGTCGCCATTTTTATTACAATGTTTCAGCCATTGTATGCTCCGACCTTCTTCAGGTAGTTGAAATATCAAACTTAACCATTTATTTCACTCACTGGGGTAGACTGTTCTAGTTCCACGTGCCATGTTTAATGGATATCAGTTATCTCCTGTTAATTCACCTCCCTAAGTTCTCCACTGCCTTAACTGGGTATTGAACTCACACTCTTTGGGTTCTGTCACTGGATCTAACTAACGCCTTTATCCACTGTGCCATGTGTACATAATACCTCATCTCAGAAATATAGACAGATACAACACACGAATGTATACAACATGGTGGTCGAAATTATTCCATTCAGGTTAACTCGGTTTGGCAATGTTGTTCAAAAGCCAAAATTCTGTTCGATAACCAAGGCATTTTCATCTCAAATTTTCTGTTCAAAAATCAATTTGTTCAACATGTGAGATGTTTGAGAACTGAAGTTGCTCTGTATTATATATATTAGTTTGGTGCAAAAATAATGACGTAATAATGTCGTTTTTTGATGTTAAAAAATACGTCAAAAAACGACATTATTACGTCATTATTTTTGCACCAACCTAATATAACAGACACTGTTTGATTTTATTGAGAAAAAGAAAGTATACATAATAAGAGCAAAAGAAAGAAAGGGATGATAAACGAGGTGATAATACTTTCATATGTTTAATATGTGCTTCTGTGAAATGGAAAACACTTGACAATTTCAAATCTTAACTCTTCAAATAATGACCTTTATTTATACTTATAATTGTTATTGCAATCTTTTCTTAAAGTTGTTCAGCTCAAATATTTTACAATGCAATAACAGATTTTCCCCAGATAATTTATACTCATAAAGTTTGTAGGGAGCTTATTCATTCAGTGAATTAATAAGTATGATTTAATAGAAAATTCAAATAGGAAAACTGAAATTTTCATGTGCATTGCTAGTTTATTTTACTAAGTTATATAAAATTATTAGACATTTTCATCAGCTACATTATTTTCATCCTCAATCTTTGTTTCTTTGGTTATAGATTTGAATAAAGATATGCTTACTAATGAATACCCTTAATCTTAATAGATTTTAAATATGTTTAGGTTTATATCTGCTCACTTTTAATTACATAAAGGATTATTTAAGAAATAACCAATTGAATGAAAAAAATATGCTGAATAAAATTTTAGTGAGTCAAAGTTAAGCTTCTTTATCCTGTTTCTATTATACAGATACATTACATTTAATTTCTTGTCTAAAACTTTGTATTTACAGTCGGAATAAGGAAAATAAACTCTTTGTGATTTCTGCTTTTCCTGGTTTGAGGACTGAAATCAGTTTTGATGATCAATTGACGTGGACAACAGTGAATTCTGAAACAACTGCCTACAAAGGGCAGACAATCCATCTTCGAACAAGGTCTGTAACATAATTATCTTTTTTTTATTATCTTCCTTGTGCTTTAACAGAATTTTATTTTATTGCACAGTCGTAAGTAATTTTCGGCTTTTATTATCAAGTGATCAGAATTTTGCATTGAACAAATTATTTACCAAAAGAAAATAGGAATTTGAGGTTATGTCAAAGACTTGAGTAAATTGTAAAATTGGGTAGAGGAAACTATTTGGAATCCATTGATGATTGAACAAATCCTCACTTAACTAACAGATAGAAGCTCTTGAGTCTTGGATAGAAATCTAGAGATGGCGTTTCAATAAAAAACAAACTAAAAAAAAACAAACACCCATCCCCCAGCAACTTTGCCACTTAAAGAAATATAACAGCCTAAAAATCTCACAATGGCTGAAATTCTTTTAAAAAAATATTTCCATGGCTGAAATTCTTTCAAAAAATCTCCCAGTGGCTAAAATTCTTAAAAAACAAAACAGCTATAAGCTCCATAAGTTCACAAACTGCTGCAGATGGAAATAAAACATGATGATGATTTAAAACAGAAGATATTATTTATTTCTATATGAGACTTTATGATTGTTTCATTTTACAAAGTAACACCAAAACAGCAGAAACAAATAATGTTTCCTTTTTGATTCTCTTAAACATCTGCAAAATTTGCTTATTTTGTTTGTAGTATAAAATCTTGTGCTATGTTAGCACAATTTTTGCATCTCATCCTACATTTAAATAAAATTAATGGGTGTGACTATCTTTTACCAGGCAGAAAATAGCTAAGTCTGAAGTAGCTAAGCCTTTTTTTTTTCCTATTTTATCAAAACAATTGAATTATTGTCAGCTTGTTAATATTTTCTTTACACAAAACATTTTAACTTGTGAAGATCAATATGCCAAACCCTGTCAAATGCTTTTGAGACATCAAATGCAATATGGAAATCAAATGGAAAATTTCTGAACCCTACATATTTTAATTGCTACAGTTTTTTAATTTGCTTACTGAACATATTCTATCAATTTAGTATTTAAATGTAATTAAATCTTTACTGAAAAGAAGTTTCCATACAAACTTACTAGTTTACCAACCAACTGTTGATACAATAAAAAAGATTGCAAAAGGCAGTTTGTGAATGTTTGCACTATAAAGCACTCTGATCGAGGAGTGTTAATGTAGGCAATTAAATTAACCAGTTTAGAAGACAAATTTTTTTATTTATAACTTTATGAATAAATCAAAGTTTCTAAATTTTTAAGTGAACAACAAAGTAAATTATTTCTCTGACATTTGTTATATAAATGGATTTCTAAAAACATCTGACACAAATATATTCTTAAAATACCTTTAAAAATATTTTTACAGAATTTTTTATTTGAAGGAACATTAAAAAATAAATTAAATTTATGGATGAATAGTGTCTATACTTTTGGAAAGAGTATTTCCATTCTACTAGCACATTTGAAAAAGATGAAAACATTTGGAAGACAACAGAAACAATTAGTTCAAGTACCATATTATAATTCCACTTAGTCCTTAGTTATTTAGTTAGTCTGTAAATCACCCTTTAAGTGGTTTGTAACACATCTATTTATCATCTCTCGGTTGCATCTCTGGACAGAGTGCACTCAGTGGTGTCTGCATCAAAGGACAGAGTTGCAACTGAGGAAAATTATACTGAGAGGTGCCTAGCTCTAGGGAACAGCTGCCTGAGGCCACTCCCTCTCATCACACTAGAGAGAAAGATTGGTGCTTGCACTGAGGCCAGTGCAACTGACGGTTGTGGAGGGTGCGAGCAATTTTCGTTCCTAGACCAGGTGTGCATGCTCAGATGCCCACCTTAAAAAAAGACCTCATGTCACAATTCATCTTAGTGGGAAGACAGAGTAAATGTCTAGTTCTTTAGTTAGCTAGTATGTATATTAAACTCTGGTGTAATGGAGTGTTTAGTTTTGATCTCAAGGAAAGATGGAGAAGATGCTATTTAGTTTCACTGAGAAAAAGACAGGGAAGCTTGAGGATGCAATAATGTGTGTTACACATCTGCTTCAGTGAAATGGAAGTCTTTGGTAATTTCAAGTCTTTTCATTTGTACCCTCTTACTTCTTTAAATAATGACTTGCATTCATACTTATGATTGTTATAGGAACATTTTGATAAAGTTGTTAAGCTTAAATACTTAACAATGCAAAGGGGAATCTCCACAGGTATTTTATAGTTGTGGAACCCACAAGGTACTTGTCTTACAGTCACATCACATTTAAACACCAGTTCCTGTAAGATCCCCAAAAATAAAGCAATGTCGAGCCTAGTCAGTACCTAGATGGGAGATCTCTCGGGAATACCAGATCCTGTAAGCTTGGTTTTTCAGGTGGTGTAATGGATAATGGATTGCAATTTTTAATCGTAGAGCCAAGTTCCAACTCCAGTTGAATTCTTTATATTCGATCGATCATGAATCCCATGACCCATCAGGGTCTTAGGAGCACCACATGTACTGCAGCTGCAGTACAAGTGGTGTTTCTTGGGCAACATAGCCTGACAGAGCCCAATCCTCTCCAGACTGATCTCCTAGGCCAGTTGCTACACAAGGCTATTGAACCCAGTCTGTCCTGCTATTTACCCATAGTTTGGGAGAGAAGAAGAGGATTCATACCTTTCCCAAGGGTATTAGCATATAAGTGAATGCAATAGATCTGACTGGAATTCAAACTCAGATCTCTGATTCCTCAATCCAAGCCACTATCCATTATTCCACCATGCCTCCTCCTCATTATATTCACTTACATGCGGATACTCTTGGGAAAGGTATGAATCCACCTCTTCTACCCTGCTATGGGTTAATTAGTAAGATTTGTATCTCTAAAACTATTATTGTCTAAAAAGTAAATAAATAAAATAGTGTACAAAATATTTAGATTTTGGCATTAAATAAGCCGTAGAGGTTGATACGGTGATCAACCAACTAACCAGAAACAATCTCATTCAATTATGATTCAATACAGTCATTTTCTCACGGATCTGCTGTGGCTTCCCTTTGTCTTTTCTACAAGTATTTTCATGGCAACTGCTCTGATGAACTACTTTCACTGGTTCCCAAACTGCATGAATTTAAGTGTGATAACTAGGTTGATATCTCGGTCCCACTATTTCACTGTTGAAACGGCTAAATATAGCCATCTCTTCTACTCCAACAGCTTCCTATCTCGCTCTTCCCGACAGTGGAACTCCCTTATTTGCTTCCCTGATAGCTATAATCTTCAAATATTCAAATGTAATGCCAATCAACATCTTCTGATGCCTTGATCTTGATTCCCGTCCTTCTTTTTATCCTTTTCTCCAAACCCCCCTCTTTACGCTTGCTATCACTCTCTGTAACCCCTTGCGTGCTAGTGGCACTCCCGCCTTGCTTGGAGTGATATGCTCAAAAAAAAAAAAAAAAAAAAAAAAAAAAAAAATAGAAAAAAAATTCAACTAAGGAAAACCGTGAAATTTTCGCGGATATTTTAATTCAAATTATGTTCGAACGATTTGATGCAAGGGAAATAACTCAAATTTCCTAACAAAATGGCGATTGCAGCAATTACTGAACGAAAGAAAAACGCTGAATATCGGATGTTGGCACAAGGCTAGATTCATAAGCACCCAGTGAGAGGAAAAAACATTTTAAGGCCATGAGAATTTAATATATAGATAAAAATCAAATAAATCTTAAACTGGGAATATTGATAGATATGCCATTAGAAATTGTTCCGAAAATCAAGTCATACATAGATTTTTAGTCAGAAGTTATTATTTCCATATTAAGATAGATTAAAACATATTTTCACATACAAATTATAAATAAGGATATTTTATGTATTGTTATATGCAATGTATAATTCGAATGAGTGTCTCAAGAATGTGATTGCTGCCAACAAATCAAAATCTTTCTTATATAATTTCAACATAACATCTAAAAGGCCATCAAGGTAACAAAGAATGTCATATATGTGTTTGGAATTCTGTTTGGAAAATTTTTAAAAAATGGCCCCCATCTATGAGATTTTATATACTAACTTTTAAATGTACATAAAATCAGTTGTTTTGTGATTGTATTAAGAATTATCACAAACTCAGAGTTCTGAAGGAATATCAATGTCTTAAGTTTCTTCTGTACTTGTTCTGATATAAACAGGAATTCTTCAATTAGTGCACTAAAATTTTTATATATCAAAATTCGATTAGTGTATACATAATACTTGATTAGTGCATTAAAACATTCTTCTGTTTAACCATAGTAATTGAAAACTGATTCTTTTTCATAGTTACAAATTAATTAAAAATTTTCTAAAATTTAAAAATGGAAAATGTGTAACCATTTTGTTTGTCAAGTATTATGTTATCTAAGTAATTAATGTAATGTTTAAAAAATGGACAGTTATAAATTCTATATAAGCTGCTGATAAAAATATGTATTTCAATATTTGTCTCTTAAAATGTTTTGAATATTTTGATGTTTTTTTGTTTATTTTGAAGGTCTTAAAAGGAAATTTCTGATTTTTTTGTTTAAAAATAAGGGGATGATTTAATTAGACACAGAAATTTACATTTATTAAAAACTATCAAAATATAAAAGATGTATGTATCTACTATGAAAAGATTATAAATAAAATTTTCAGATTAAAATACTAATAATTATGATATGTTTATAAAATTTAAAGGGGCAATTTCTCAGTACCACCATTTATATGAAAAACAGAAGAATATCATGCAGCAAACCACTAAGATTTTTTTAATAAAAAAATCAGATTAATAAACATTAATTCACAGCATTTTTACTGTATCTTCTTATATGTACTTATATTTTAATTAAAAAGTATGCAAAATAGAAATTAATTGAGAATGAGACTAAAATTTGAGGGACAAATTTCATAATTTCCTATAAGTTATATTCAATCAGTGCATATCTTTTAATGTAAACATTTAGCCACACTAATTGAGGAATTCCTGAATTTATTCTAACTTATCTAGCCTTGTTTTTTAAACTTAAATCAAGTACCAATTGCACTTATCTTGAAGTTGAGGATCAAAATTTAAGTTTTTTAAATAGTAATCAAGTTTTTAAAAGGGTCACATAAATCTTCAATTATTGAAAAGGCTGTATATAACAACATCTTGAAGCTTAAGAAATACACATTCATTATTCTCATGATTTTTGTCTTTTTAGGTCTGCTGATTTGAAACGCACAAGTCGGGTAATTAAGATGAATGTCAAGTAGATATGGATAAACTTTGAAGACATGATGGACACTTTAGTGGACCATAAAAATCCTTTGAAACAAAACAAATATTTCTTATAATAAATGTCTTTCAAAAACTATCATTGTGAATTTTTTAAAAACTATAGATGCCAAAAAATTTCAAGAGTATGTTCAATTTTTTGTCTGATCAAGCAAGGAGTCTGTTTTCATTTGTTTTGAAGTATTAAAAGTGCTTTTTCAATGGTTAACTAATGACAAAACTTGATATTAGATAAGATTAGATTTTAAATTATAAGCAGTAAAAAAATTTTTTTAAATGGGGAAAAGAAAAGCTTCTGAATGGATCTAAGAATCGCTTTAACTTTTTTCTTTCCGTCTATTGTTTCTACTCGTGAGTTAGTGTCAGATAAATTGTCTCCCTTTAAACCTTAAATTAAACACTTTACATTTATGATGACCGTTTTCTTGGTGTGCCAATTTATCTTTTAGATGCTTGTAAATGCCTCTACTGTAGTTGCAACCTTAATGTTCTCAATGAAAAAGAGAGGAATCAAGAAAAGCAGTGTCTGTCATTATTGTGAAGATGTGCGATTCAGAAGTGAAGGCATTTTATTTCAGGTTAGTAGAGAAAGAAGAATATAAAAACAAAGACAGCATTAAAGTTAACAAATTCATTTATTAATGTTATGTACAATTGCCATTGATTGAAGTCAGCCTGAGGCAAAGTGGTGAGATGAGTCCACAGGAAATCTGTTGGCACAAACTAAGATTCAAAACTGATAGCATGTTATTAAGTGCTGTAAAGGTTATGAGATATAATTGCTTGTGGTGAGTTGTTTTGCGTCAGACAAACAAACATCTGTTGTTGTCTCCTGCAGAATTAACTATATTTGCATCAATTTGCATGCTGAATTTATAAGGTTGAAAGGGCATCATAGAAAAGTGTACAAATAGCAAAATAATTGCTAATGGTTTTTTTTTTGGTGTGGGGGATAAAGGTTTTTTTTTGTTTTTTTTTGTTTTTTTTAAGTATTTTTTCTCAGGATTGTAGAAGCAAAAAAAATTTTTTTTTAAATTATGTTATTTCTGTTTTTATCATGTACACCTTGTAACATATTTCCCCTTATGCAAATGATTAGATTAATAGAGATATCACTTCTGTCAAAACCCTGCTATATTATTTTACATTCAAACTAATGATCTCGTCTTTGTTACTATAATGTTTTGGCCATTTGCCCTGCAACCATCATCAGGTGCTTGTTGATCTGGGTAACTTTCAGAGAATTTTGAACTGAACCCTTTATGTATACAATAACAACAACAACAACAAAGATGAGGACATTAGTCTGAATGCAAATCATGTATATAATGATAAATCCCCATCTCAGAAATTCAGACAGAAACCCTGTTATATATTTAAAAACTACCAAATCGATTCGGTGAAGTCTATTTTTTGTTAATTCTTTTCCGATTAATATTTGGTTATATTTGGATAAACATTTTTACACACTTGAACCAGTTGGAATGAACAAAATTCCAATGCACATCACCTGAAGAAGGTCAGAGTGTACAACGACGAAAACGTTGTGAACATGAGAATAAAGATGAGGACAACAGTCCAAACAATGTAAATAGTTACAATACTTCATCTCAGAAATATAGAGAGATGCTGGTTAAATTTGTTAGCAAATATACTATATTTCATTTATAAATGTTTATTTATATTCCACATTCCAAGAGATAACTTCTCAGCACTGTAAATTGTAATCAGTATGATGCTAAAGAAAATTGGCTAGATACACTTTAAACCAGTGTTTATCAATCTTTGTACCTTTGTAGAACTCCTGAAATACTTTTCAAGTCTCAGGGAAACCTTGCATAAAAATTATTATCTACCATTAATAATATATATATATATATATATATATGTTATATCTTTATCATAGTTCATGTGGTAATCATCATATATTGACACTATTCCTGTACTTGAGTCACTCAAGGATACATGAATCCACCACATATATAAGTCCTGTCCACTAACCAGTGAATGCAGTTTCATACTGATGTCATACACACATTGCTAAAAGCATTCCCTATGATTATTACAATTAAAATAGCAAGCAGTTAAAGTCTTTATTATAACCAAAGATTTTCCAACAATATGCTATATGTGTATAGTAAAATTATTCAAAAATGTATTAGCCAATTTATCACTGTTTCTGGAATGGAATTATAGGGTTCCAGGGAACAGCAGTTGAGAAATACTGCTTTAAAATAATAAGCCAGACTAAGGCATGTAGTAAATGAATGTTAATACCTATAAGTAGGCTTACTATATGTCCTGGTTTGGCTGGGTTTGTCCCTGTGTCCAGCTAGAGATAGAAGCTACCAGTATTCATTTTGTGTGTGTTAATCATGAAGCTTAAGGAGTGTCAGAAATATATTTTATTGTACAATATTAAACCTATAAAATTATCCCTGTTTGAGGCTGGGAAAAAGCCAAACTGATAAGGAGCCTTGAGCAAAGTGTGATAACTGATAACTAAAAGAGCTCATAAAATTTACAAAAAAAAAAAAAAGAAAAAAAAAAGAAAAGAGCAATAGTTTCTAGAAATGATTATCTTCAAGTTTTGAGAAAGTTATTTAAGTTTAAACAGGTACATCCCAATTCTTATTTAGAAAATTCCATTGTCTTTTCATGTAAGCTCATAAAATTATGCTAATTAATCTTAAGTTTCCTGAACATGTTAGATAAAGATCTATTGGTGCTACTTTTGTATATGATCTACCTTCAAAGTATGATATATCAGAACAACACATCACTAAAGTATATTATCTATGAGCTGAGAAAATTCTCTACATTTTATTTTTATATATATATATATATATATATATATATATATATATATATAAACACACACACACACACACAGAGACATAGTGTAAAACAAGAAGTAAACTTTAATATACTATAATAATGTACTAAATACCAGATGATAAAAAAATAAAATCATTTTAATTAATACTATCCTTGTCTGTAAAGAGTTTAAACATCATTCAGAAATGCAAATAAATTTTGGGCATTGGATTGCATAATTTTCCAGCAAATGAAATCTAGATGAGATTGTAATATTTGGACAGGTGTGCCTCTCAATTGTCTTGCGCATGTAAATAATTTTCTTTAAGGTAGATCACATGTTTAAAAAAGAATCATACACGTAGATCATATACTTAAGTAGCACCAATTTGTTATTAATTTTTTTTATCTTCTTTCTCTTTCAAATTGCAGTTCTTGTGTCATTATTACGTTTATTGTGATAATAAGATAAGTAGCATAACTTTGGCAATGAGGCAGGTTCGAAAGGATGAAAGTCTATTAAATAAATGCAGACATCATAAGACTAATACACCAAATACTACAAGACTGTAAAAAATAAATTGTGTCTGATAAGTTCATTACCATCAAATCACTGTGGGGAAAGTTCCCTGTGAAAGGATAAAAATTAAACAATTTGTTAATGAGTTCTAAATTTATTGATCAACATATGCAAAACATTTTTAAAATAGGACATAAGTAAATAACTGACATTATGTGTTTCAATTAATTTATTAATTAAAACTTGGGTTTCTAATAACTGATATTATGTGCTATCCTTCTCAAGTAGTCAGAGATACAATGATCTTTGTTGTAATTTAGAATGAGTCTTTGAATTCACCCAGCAGATGTTTTAGTTGATTACTATTTCTTCAGTTATACTCATTTCAAGCCATTTAGCTATTATGGAAATTTCTCGATTCAGATTATATATAATTATAAAGTTATTAATTATAAAATCTAATGAATTTATACGTTTCTGCATAGTGAACTTTCCCGTGAGCAAAAGAAACTGATTATTTGATAAGAGAAAGCAAGAAACAAAAAAGATGAACGAATGACAACTAGTAATGCATGATCTTGCATTATTAAAAATTTGTCTATTCTAAAAATAAAACAATGTGATTCGATTGGTCATATAGCCCAATAATCATCAAGACAACAGAAAGTATTACTCAATAAACAAAACATATTTCTTTAACAATTAGGAAAGATCAGGCAGCTAAAAATATTGCTTTTTATTACTTGTCTTGTACTAGCTTTCTTTGAATAGTTTTACTTTTCAGGATTTAAAAATTCTTTTTTTACATATGACAACAGTGTTAAGTGGATAGATCAAAAGTCTAGTTTATTCATGCAGAAATATAACCTATGCAACTGCAAAAGTTCTTAAATATTGCTATCATTTATTTGACAACTTAGGGAAAAATATAAAACCTGACCATTCAAAATGTATTCAGAGTAAGAATTAAAACTCCATGGAAAACAATTCATGCATTGAAATAAAGAATAGTTTGGGAATGAAAATTTTTTTAATTTTCAAGAACATGAAAGTCAAACAGGAATGTAGTTTATGTCATTTTTTGTAGCAAAAGATTAATTTGTATGTGGCTAAATACTGGTTAGAAGAAATATTTGGCTCTAATCAAAAATTTGAATCAGATATATTGAGTATTATTAAAGAAATGTCTTAGGAGTATTTAAAAATAGCGATAATATTAAAAATGATTTAGATATAGGAGTATTTATATAAGACAAATTCTTAAAAATATCCTCTTTATATAAGAGGATTATGTCAAAATATCCTCTTTATATAAGAGGATTATGTCAAAATATCCTCTTTATATAAGAGGATTATGTCAAAATATCCTCTTTATATAAGAGGATTATGTCAAAATATCCTCTTTATATAAGAGGATTATGTCAAAATATCCTCTTTATATAAGAGGATTATGTCAAAATATCCTCTTTATATAAGAGGATTATGTCAATGTGTCAATTATACATACTCAGATTAATGAGCGGACAGAAAATTGGGCACAGGAACACGTACGCTTTGTTTTTTTAAAATGAAACTTAACGGGAACAACAAAATTTTTTTTGTCGTCAAGGGAGGTAAACTTCATTTTTCTTCAGTCATTACAAAACAGATTTATTAGGTTGGTGCAAAAATAATGACGTAATGTCGTTTTTTGACGTTAAAAAATACGTCAAAAACGACATTATTACGTCATTATTTTTGCACCAACCTAATAATAAACCTGGAAATCCTCATAAAATTTGTAGCAATTTTAAATGGCACTGATATTTAGAGACCTTAAAATAACTGCTTAGTTACTTATTTTAGTGCATCCTTTTACTTAGTTATTGTCACGTAACACAAACAATGCGTTATTTTAACAAATTAGATGTATAATTAACAATGGCATTTTATAAACATCTGTCACTTATATTATTGCCAACTATGACTTTTTACATTTTCATAAGTAGCAATGTAATCATTATAAGTAATGCGGTTAATCAAATAAGTACTGCATAATTTGTGATTTTAAAACACCATATATATATATATATATATATATATATATAGATATATATAAGGTTGGTGCAAAAATAATGACGTTTTCTCACATAGTAACATATATGAGAAAACGTCATTATTTTTGCACCAACCTTATATCCAACTAATATCACCTGAAGAAGGCCAGAGTGTACAATGGCCAAAACATTGTGAATATGGCAATAAAGATGAGAATGACAGTCTGAAAAATGATCCCAGCATGTAGCCCCTTTGGAAAGTGCCTGAAAATCATACCACAGGAAGTCCCAAGCCTTTTGAGTGAAATTGAATTGGGTTAACAGAACACTTGGGGCTGTTGATAGCTGTGCTAGCAGAAAGTCACAAATCATCATGACGGAGGGTTTGAGTGCAATGGTGTTGTTCAGAGTGTTGATCATTCTAGATAACACACTCTCTCCCAGAAACTGTAACTAAGGTCTGTTCAGCATAGTTGCAGTATAAACGACAGGTTGACTGGATGTTGAACAAAATCAAATGCACCTTAGCGAGAGTCTGTGATAGGGATTGGCAAGCAGCCCTAGTAGACGGGTATCCTTGAATACAAGTGACCAGCTGTTTTTTTTTATATATATATATATATATATATATATATATATATACACACACACACACACATACATACATACATATATATATATATATATATATATATATATATGTACGTGCATAAATTGGGAAATATGCCCAATATGGTTTGTCAATAGCTGGCAATATAAAGAGGCAAAATCAAACATCTGTGCACAATCATTAAAAGAAATAATGAATATTAAAAAAAATCATAAAGGTGAAAATCAGAATAATTAACTACAAGTGCTGAAACTGTAATAATTGAAAAATTATATATATATATATATATATATATATATATATATATATATATATATATATACACACACACACACCTATGTTTGGTGTGCAACTTAAGAAGTTTTATTGGTTATCCAACTATATAGCTTATGGTATAAACAATAAACTATATCTTGTGCCCAACGAGTTGGGTAACCAATGAAACTTAAGTTGCACACCAAATGTAGGTATATATGTATTTATTAATATATATTTTTTTGGTCTGTCTAATCACATTGAGTACTACTATGTCTACACCTCTTGGCTAAAATTGGTAATTATTTATTTGCTTACCAATGTATACATGCCAGCACACATACATATTGTCGCTAATATATAGTTATTTCATTTACCTAACTTATATATATATATATATATATATATATACACACACACACATACAAAAAAGAACGTGGGTAAGTAATCCAAGTAGATCCTATTAATATAAAATATTAAAACTGATCCACAATAGAAAGCTCAATAAAATTTTTATTATATAGCATATAAGTGAATTACACTCAATGAAACCCAAACAAATACTCCATGCAGATGGCCATTTCGTGCTCAGGAAAAAAAAGATTTGTCTATACCTGTCAATGCAAACACATTTGTTAAAATAAATGATATATTTTAACAAATGTATTTGTACTGACAAGTCCAGGGAAATCCCCCCCCCAATTTTTCAGGCCTACAAATTCAAAAAGCTTTTTGAATTTGTAGGTCTGAAGAATTGGATTGTGATTACGATTCCAATGTAATAAATTATAACCATGGTATATTAGTGTGTGAGTATTATATATATATATATATATATAAAACCCAAATTCAAAGTGAATAAGATGTATTACTTAGAAAAGCTTTTCCAAATACGTTCACCAGCTAAAATGCAAAGTTCACATCATTTTCTGTGAGAAGAGATATGCCAATTTTTGTTTCAACAGAGCCATACATACATACATGAGAATCTTGTCATTTTGATTCAACTGAAAGTAATATACAGAATGCAGGTACAAAGGTCAAATTAAAATGTGTTCCTTTGCTTATCTTCTCTCGCATACATTTTTTAAATCTATTAAATAATAAAATAAGACATGACAAGAATTCATTCTTTGACAATGATCAGCATTTTAACAAAGCAGAAAATGATAATCAAACATAAAAAGCAACAACAAAAAAAAAAAAAAAAAAAAAAAAAAAAAAATTCAAAGCCACAAATGCAGAAATCGTAACAATTTATTTCTTAAAAGCAGGAAGAAATATTTCTTCAATGGTAATGAATGGAAAAAAATTTTTTTTCAATTTTTAAAAAATAAAAAAAAAATAAAGAAAAATATCAAAAGAAAAAAAAGAAGAGAAAAAATGAAATATAATTTTCATTGAACAATTTCCTTCATTCTTGAAAACTTGTGTGCCACTGGCCATGAACTGCTGTCTCTGGAGAAACTAAACTACTTCACTGTACATGTTTATGTGATTAGATGTGGTGAGCATTTCATGTCATGCCTGGTTTTTGAGGAGGAAAAAAAAAAAAAATCATACAATTTGTGTGTGTGTGTGTGTGTGTGTGTGTGTGTCACTTGGTCAAATGTAGGTGGTTTACAAAATTTGTAAATGTATTTAGTTGTGGTTTCTATGAACATGTTAAATTTTTTGTGCCCAGCTTGTACAATTTTTTCAATGCATTTTTGAAAATGCAAAGTTCCATTTGATACAAAGAGGATACAGTTGTCTAGAAAAATGAGAGTCTAAGGAAAGTTCTTAACAAAAAATTTTGGGCTTTCTTTTTAACGTTAAGAAAACACAAGATGGTATCATGGACAATTTTTTTTTTTCTTTTTTTTTTCTTCTTTCTCTAAATGATAAAAAACAAACAAAAAAGCAATGTATTGTAATCTTATACAACTTGATGTTACAGAAAACGATGCAATAACAAGAGGGTTATAGAAAAATACAGATATTCTTCTATATTGAGGATGGAATTCTCTAAAAAGCAAACAGGGATATGAAAGTTTGTTTTGCAAATGAAGTTCACATCTTTATTAAAAACAAAAATGACCATATTAAAAAAAAAGATTAGCCAGACAAATGAGAAAAAAAACAAATACAAATATCAAAGGAGGAAGAAAAGTATCTAGAGGAAAAGGGGGGGGAACTCATAGTAATTGATTAGAAAGTAAAAAAAAATAAATAAAATACTCAAAGTTCTGATAAAACTCATCTCCAGGAATTGAAAATTAAGTTGTTTAGATGAGTCCAAAATAGATTTCTTAAGAAACTATTTGGATCAGTAGAAGGATGGGTAACCCTAGTCTGAAAAATAGATAAACAAAAGTAATTGTCTGCTTTGCAAAGTATAAAAATTGACATATATATATATATATATATATATATATATATAAAAATTACTCATCATTATTAAATTGGTACTGACAAGCATAATTATCATACAGTATATTATGTTAATATAAAACAATGATATCAAATGAAGAGGTTTTATCACATATGGAGGATAATGAAAAGCACAAATAGAACAAAGTGACATTCCTGCTGGGAATAAAAACAACTGAAAACAAATCATAGAATTTTTGGTCAAGGAAAGAAATGATTGTTTGCAGAACTTTAGAGATTGATAAAATTTATCAATAGAATTAAAAAATAAAAAAAAAATTATTTTCAGCACATGATGAATTCCTGCTATTTCAACAAAAAATTATTTGGTCAACTGCTGGTTAAATCGATGTATTATTGTCAAGATTTAAAAAAAAACAAAAAAACAAAAAAAAAACAATTATATATTTGATATCTAGTATCCCTTACATTTCAAGATATTTTAACATTTTCATAGTATCACTTGTTTTTAGGACAATGTCCTAAAAACAATTGTTTAGAATAGCTGGCTTAACAAGTGGGGGGAAAAAAAGCAAAAAAAAAAAAAAAAAAGCAAAAAAAAAAGCTCATCAGGTGATGGTTTGCAAAGTTAAACTGGGTGAAAAAGGAAAACCATTCAATTACGATGAATTTATTCAAATTAATCAAACCATTAATTTCAATTTATATCAATGCATTCACTTCAGTCACACAAATCAACAAGAACCAGATATTCAACAGTTTGATTTGAATTTCAATCACTGATTACCAGAAATGGTCAACAATTTTCCAGAAAGAAAAGTAGATTTGTGCAGAACTTTTATAAATGGTGTTCATACGAGGTTGAGTAAAAGTCTAGTGGTTGAAAAGCTTAACAAGCTGAAGGTTAAATACTTAAAAGAAACTAATAGGAATAGAATATAAACAACTAAAACTACACACAATTTCCTGTATTGAGAATGGATCATAAGTCACCATTTTAAACAATTATGGGAACAGAGATCTAATATATAAAAATGAATAAAGTCAACATAGCCAAAGTCAACACCAGATTTCTAAGTTTTACCTAAGCTTTTCAACCCTAACCCCAGTGAGAGAGATTACAAAACAACAATCCATAATTGTCTTTTTAATAATCAATGCTTAATACTGTGTCCACCTAGCAGTTCATTTAATTGTTTTCTTTACATCCATAGTCAAAGTTTGATTTTTCTTTTATATAAAACACTTCATACAATTATTTCACATTTTCTAAAATCTGAGTAGAGAGAGTATTTTCTGTTTGGGAAGATTCATTTAAGGAACCTTTATAAATAATCAACTGCTAACTCTGGTTGTATTGTGGTTTTGGATCTTTTATATTAGAACATGAAAAAATGGGAAGAGGTTTAACCTTAAGTTTAAAGACATACCTGTTTCTATAAGTAACATATCATCTATGATGAGACTAACCAACAACATTTTTTTTTATAGATATTAATATACCATTCAATAATATCTGATGAATTTTCAACATTTGGAAAGATATTTAACATTATCCAAATATATGTAAATATTTCATATTTGTCACTTGTCATCCCCTAATAAAGTTATTAAAAAAGAAAAAAAAATTATCATCTCTTTGGTATATACATATTGGGATCACTTGCCAAAAAGAAAAAAAAAAAGAAGAAAAAAAAAAAAAAAAAAGAAGAAAAAAAAGAAAAAAAAAGAAGAAAAAAAAGAAAAAAAAAAGAAAAAAAGAAAGAAAAAGAAGAAAATAAAGAAAAAAAAGAAGAAAAAAGAGAAAAAAAAAGAGAAAAAAAAAGAGAAAAAAAAAGAGAAAAAAAAAGAGAAAAAAAAAGAGAAAAAAAAAGAGAAAAAAAAAGAGAAAAAAAAAGAGAAAAAAAAAGAGAAAAAAAAAGAGAAAAAAAAAGAGAAAAAAAAAGAGAAAAAAAAAGAGAAAAAAAAAGAGAAAAAAAAGAGAAAAAAAAAAGAAAAAAAAAGAAAAAAAAAGAAAAAAAAAAGAAAAAAAAGAAAAAAAAAGAAAAAAAAAAGAAAAAAAAGAAAAAAGAAAAAAGAAAAGAAAAAAAGAAAAAAAGAGAAAAAAAAAGAAAAGAAAAAGAAAAGAAAAAAAAGAAAAGAAAAAAAAAGAAAAATAGCATAAAATTAAACTTGCTTTTTTTTTTTTTTATCAGGAACTTTAAACACTAACAACTCAAACAGCCTTTTTTCATAGTTTTTTTTTTTTTTTTTTTTTTTTTTTTTTTTTTTACATGCAACAGCAAATATATTTTTCAGATAGACAGTTGTATTGTCAGCAATGAGCAAATGGTTTGGAAAAAATTGCTTAAGGACTTGACATTAAGCAAGATTCTTTTTTTTCTTTTTTTAAAATTTTTTTTTAATTCATCAACATTGTTGGTGGAAAAGCAAATATCTTCATCAGATGAATGCCAATAATTAAATATTTAATAATATAAAAATATTTATAAATAAAAAGCCTGATCCAGCCAAGAAAATCAGACTAAGTGAATATTGAATATTTTCCACACAAGTGGTAATTAAGATATTCACAATATATTTTACAAGCCCTATTGATTATAGTTTTGAGTTATAAAAATGCACAACTAGCCAGAGAACATTTTGAAATTTATTTTACGTTCACTTGCAGAAGAATAAAAGGGTAGAAATCCAAGCTGTATTTTTTTTTAAATACTAACTTCCCAGGCATTATATATAATTGGGATCAGATGCATTTATATGACGACTGTTATATGATGCAATCTAATACAATCAAAAGTTACAGCTAGTTTGTTGCAGTTAGATAAACCAATGGACTAATTCATTTACTTCACCCGGACTACCAAGTATTATAGAATAAAGAATAAAAATCAAGTGGTTAATCAAATGGCAGAGTTCAAAGAAAATCAAGACTACATAAATACAGTGGTCCCTTGTATAACAAAAAAAAAAAAAAAAACAACATAAAAAAAAAAACAACATAAAAAAAAAAACAACATAAAAAAAACACAACAAAAAAAAACACAACAAAAAAAAACACAACAAAAAAAAAAACAACAAAAAAAAAAATGTGTTGGAAAATAATTTTTATACACTGACCACAACACTTGTCAGAATCAAAAAAATATTGACATTTTTATCATTTAAGAAGGGGATGATGGTCATGGTCATAATATCAATACAGAGACAAATTGATTTATAGAGTTAATGAATTTCATTTTTTGGCGGGAGTATACAAAAGATTTTCCTTAAATAATCTATATATGTACCTACAAAGATTTGCTAAAAAAAAAAAAAAAAAAAAAAAAAACCTTCATTATGAAAAAATGCCACAGATTTAATAAAACCGAAGTTTTTTGTCAAAATCTTTGTTAAATGATTTTTTGATTATTAAATTATATTTTCTGATCCTTTTTAGAAATCTAAAAATTTGATCAAAAATTTTGTTTATCTCAAGATAAACAAAATTTTTGATCAGTGAGTGATCATAAATTAGTATGGAAAATTTTAGTGTCTTCTGTGGTGAAAAATACAGATTTAGAAATTCTTGCAAAAAATCAGGTAATTGTTGGACTTTAAAGATTCTTTTTTGTATTGCTTAATATATATATATATATTAATTATAAGAATTTAAATCATTAATTTCTGGAGATCAAACAGGACCCCAGTTACAAAAAAATCTGCTCTGAATCATAAAATAAAAAATATAATAAGACATTATTTAATTAGAAAAGCTTTTAATTGCTTTTATGTATGAATCAGATTAATTAAATCTTAAATCAGGTAATCTTCCTCAAATAGTTTCAGAAAAGTATATTTCTTAAAGATTTTTTAATAAAGGGAATTACAGTGTTGACAGATTTCTCAATATAGTGTTTTTACTGATAATAAAAAAAAATTAATTCCAATCAATTCTGTTTTAAATATAGCAAAATATTTTGCTTATTGCAAATGTTAAATTTAATCTACCAACTTGAAATTAAAACTGAAAAGCTTCAAGAAAGATTTTTTCTTTTAACCTTAGACATCACTTTTATTTGGAGGCACCTATAAATATACATTTTTAATTAAAAAACAAAAATTTAATAAAAGTATGTATCTATTTTTCATTTTAGATAAATAATTGACCTCAAATGATTGTGCATACCACAAAATCTTTTTCAAAGTTTGAAAAATTAAAAAAGTTTAAAAAATATGATGTTACCATACTTTCAAACTTGACATTTGTAAATAACAACTAGATCCAATAACTAAGAGTCATGGCTCGATTTGACACTGTATCAATATCATGAACAAGACAACCCCCACCTCTAAAATGGTTAAAAAATAAATAAAAATAAAATGAAATAAAATAAATCATTTTTTTTTTTTTTTGATTCAAACAAATATTACACATTGAGAAGGGTCTAATGAATGCTAATCTGCAAAAATTATTTCAAAAAAGTTTTCCCTATTTTTTACGAGTGGACCAATCTATTTAAGTAGTATCAGAAAACCAACACAAATTTATGAGAAGCCAATATTCTGCAGAAAAGTAATGTCAGTCTTTTCTTCCAATTTGCTGTTATTTTTGAGGCCAGTGAAATGACCCAAGAAAGGACATCTTAAAAAAAAAAAAAAAACAACACTATGAAACAGAGAAATTATGAAAAAGTTAAAAACCAATTCCCTTTAAAGAAAAAAAAAAAAATAAATAAATAAATAAAACTAAAAAAAAAAAAAAAAAAAAAAAAATCATCAAGAGAGTGAATTACTTTTAAGATAGTTATTTTTTTATTTTTTTTTTGGTTAGTATATGTCCAGTACATATATTTGTGTCTGCCTAAAAACATTTATGCTGTTGGGTGCTGTGGATTTTACCACAGTGGGTAAAAGATTTGTGTCTGTTGTTCTATGTACACTGGCCTGAAAGACTGAGGGAGGTGGGAGTTTCATGCTGGTAAAAGCCATATAAAGGGGTTGGGGGGTTGGTTTGTAGTGGTGTGGTTTGTTGGGAACAGGATTCTTTTGTGCATGTAAAGAAAATCATCAACTGAAATGGCTGCCAGAATAGGGAATGCAAAATGGAGTCAACTTCCACTGATTAAAAAAAAAAAAAAAAAAAATCTTTGCTTGCTTACTTTCTTTTTTTCAATTTCTTAAAGTAAAAACTAAAAATTTACATTTTTAATAAAATTAGTGTAAATTGAATAAGTGTTAATAAAATAATGAAAAAAAAAAAAAAAAAGAAAAAGAAAAATGGGAAAAATAAAAAACTGAAAATCAAAAAAATTAAATAAAATAAAAATGTAAGATAATTTTTTTAACATAGAAAAATTAATATCAACAAAATTAAAATAAATGATAACAAAAATGGCATTAAAAAATGAAAGAAAATTTAAGATTATTAAGAAATGATAATGAAAGAAAGAAAAATGAAAACTCAAAAAAAAATTACAAAGAATGCTAAAGTTAAAAAATATATATAAAGAAAAAGTAAAACAGAAGAATTTTTAGGGAGTATATGACTTAAACCATTTCTCTTAAAGTATAATAATTTGTTTAAGTATAATTTAAAACATTTCAAGTGCAATACTCAATGCTAAATAGTTTCAGAATGAGAAATATCAGATATTGTGTCAAGAAACTAAAGTTTGAAGTCAATGAGGAAACCTTCATTTTTCTAAGTTTTTAGTTTACGTGTGTGTGTGTGTGTGTGTGTGTGAAAGTCACTACCACCTTTATTTTTAGGGGGGGGGGGAGAAATGGATTAATTCAAAGAGTTTATGCCACTCTTAAACCTTTGAAGTTTGCTTGCTTTGTCAAAAATCTTGAAGGGGAGGGGGAACAAAAGTTAAGAGAGGCTTAGAGATCAAAATGTAAGGAGTTTTTTGTGTGTGGGTGGATATATTTTTCTTTTTTTAATGATTTTTTTCCATATATTCTTTAAAGACTATTTTTGTAAATTTTCTCATATTTTTTAATTTTTTTTTTTTTTAATTTTTTTAGATAACATAATTCTGAATAATAATAATAATAATAATAGTGATAATATAATCGAGATGATCCATTTTAACCTGATGTATGTAGTATATAACAATAACATTTCACTGGTAAGAATAGAATAATGCTAAATGCATTTTTATCATTTTAATAGTTTAGTATTAAGATTCTTTGTACTTTTGTGAGACGAGAAGAAAAAAAGGGAAATGCAGTGGGAGGGGAACACTTTAAAGAAATTGGTTTTTGTTTCTTCCGGATGATAAAATTTTTCTCTGTTTTTCCTTTACAGTTAAAATTGCTTTTTTTGGAATTAAATTAAGATAAAATCCTTGTCAAATTCCTTATTTAACTTTAGATAATTAACAACATTTTCTTTTCTTTTTTTTTTTTGCTTCCTCTTTTCCACCAAACAATTTTTCTTTTTAATGACAAAAAGGGAAGGGGAGGGAAAAAAGTTAATTTATACTTTTAGCCCAATCCCCACTTTGCCCTCACAGCCAATTCTTTACAAAAAAAAAAAAAAAAAAAAAAAAAAAAACCTTTTCATCTGGCATAGAGGAATTAAGGCGGGGGTGGGGTGGGAATAGAGGGTTGGTTATCCTCATAACACATTCTTACACGTTTGTTCATTAGCCCAGATGTTTCATTCATTCTAGGGTAGGGGAATCAGTGTTAGAAAATTATTATTATTTCACCATTCACTTGCATTCCTAATTTTTTCACTTTCTTAAAGAGAATTCCCCATAATATTATATTTACTTTTGTAGATATTTAAATGCTTGACTTTAATCCTGGTAGATTTTCTTCTTCCCCCAACCCTCCCCCCCCCCCCAGTTGTCAACATATCACTCAAGAGCCTCTCTCCACCAACTGTCATCATCTTTAGCCTAAAAAATCCAGTCTCAGCTATTCACCACAAGAGGAGTTCTCTCCCCTTTATTTTTTGTGGTGGGACTAGTCCTGTCTGATGTGTTGTCATGATCGTCTGCTTCAACATGGCGACCTTCCTCATCATAATTGGAAGCTAACAGCTTGCCTGTTTCAGCATTTTCCATGATCGATGAAGAGCTTGCACGTTCCTTGCTTTCATGAGTATTGTTTTTTTTCAAGTTTGAAATATAGCTTGATGATACAGACTTCTGCATTGGCCATGGAGGTGTTTCGTGAACTGACTTGATTGAATTGCTTGCAGAGTGATTGTGCTTCTGTATAGCACCCTCTGAAGCCCGCCGGCTGTCAGAAGTAAATGAATCCAGTGATGGTTTCCAGTCGGTTGACACTTTAGAACGATTTAATTCTCGTTTCAGTTCCCTCTTAAATGCTTCAGCCTCATATTGGGAGGCAAGGGATTCTCTCTTCTGACCCAGCAGTGTGGCCCTTCGAGCAGCAATGTATTTTTCACGACTGATTTGCAAGTACTGCAGATCTGTGGTTGCCATCACTGAGTAATCTGGTTTGTAGGGTTCCATTTTGAGGTTCTCACTGCCAGAGAAAATTCCAGGAGACACAATTGCCTCTGTGATACCTGCAGAAGAGGAGAAAAAAAAAATATCAATCAATTTAGATTTTATTTCTGAAGAGGTACATGTATTAGGTTGGTGCAAAAATAATGATGTAATAATGTTGTTTTTTTGATGTATTATTCAAAAAAACAACATTACGTCATTATTTTTGCACCAACCTAACAAAATCTACCTGACTCAAAGTGCATAGATAAATATTTAAATTTTTCAGGATGTTTTTCATCATTAGACTTTGAAATGGTCCAACTGGGCACCATCTTCAAGGATTATTTGCAAAATATAAGAAAATACATTTTCAGAAAGTTGAATGATGCTGAATGTAAATAGAGCTCAAATTTGCATTTTACATCATAAATTTGGAATAATACTGAATTATTCAAGACCAACTCATCCTATTGAAAATTACAAAACATTATCTCAGAATTTTCAATATTATTATTCTTTTATTTTTGTTATTAATTTAACTAAGAGTTTTGAAATTATATTTATATCTCATAATAGAAGCATAGATATGGCTAAATCTTTTCCAATTTTCACCAGTAATTCGGGTAAAATACCAAGTCACAATGTTTTCTGCAAAAAGAATTGCATTAATGAAATTGTCAGCATTATTGCTAGAGGAAGCTGATTTAATCCCCCTATAAAGGACAATAACACAAAATACATTGAGTTACTTCCCTTGTCTACTAGTCGGAGCTTTCACTTCTGAATTTAACATGGTGACAAGCTGACATGCTCTTGTCCTTGCTGTTCTCAGCCAGTAAATAACTTACTTTATTATGTGTTAAAATACACTTGCATTATTTTTATTTTTGTTCATCCCAGCAACCCGGGATACAACAATCACAAATTCACAGTTTGAATTTTTTTTTTTAGGAGATAAAATTATTTTTCTTTTAATCTTTTTTTTCTCAGGTTAATGATAAGATGAAAAGTGATGCAAAAAAAAAAAAAAAAAAAAAAAAAAATTAATACATCATTCTCATGCCCTTTTATAGTTGACATACATTTACATTATTTTACAGGATGTCTTCAGCTTTACCAGGAAAGCAATTCATTTTAAAAATATAAACTAACAGTATCAGTGTTTCTATTTTTCTAAATATTTTGATCTGAAATTTTCACTGTATAATTTTTTATCAATGTAAATAATATTCACTACTGAATTAAATGCATTTACAAAGATAATACAAAAAAAAATTCAAAAAAGTTTTATTTTTCATCAAGCTGCATACTTATTTAAAATTTTATAAAGTGCATTTAGAAAAACAATTTAAATTTATGAATTACAAAAATTCATGAAATCATTTTAAAAAAATAAAACCTGAACATTGAATTTATCAGGTTGGTGCAAAAATAATGTCGTTTTCTCACATGTTACTATGTGAGAAAACGACATTATTTTTGCACCAATCTAACAAAAAAAAAAAAAAAAATTTTTTTTGAAAGCGTTTCCTTTGATTGGATAATGAAATTTAAACAAAACGTATCACATCAGCTGTTAATTTATAATTTGTATTGTTTTTTGCTTTTAAGACATTGAAAACATTGATTCTCAAGTGATCAATGTAATAAGTAGCCTCATCAAAACTGGAATGGGAAGATAATTAAAATTCTACCTAAAAATAGAGAGTGAAAAGAAATTGAAATGACAATAACATTTGCTGACAGAATCCATATTTTATAAATAGATCATTTTCATGCAAGAAATAGTTGTATTGATCTACAACCATATTTAGCATTCCACAGAAATAACACAAGAATGGTTAAGCTGTAAAAAATAGTTGTTTTTGTTTAACTGGATCAATTTAAAAAATTTACTGTTTGATCCCTTAAGTGGAACTTTATCAAACTGAAACTATACAAGCTAAGTGGTACATTTCTAAAGTTTGTAAAGGGTAAATTTGAAGACAAAAAATATGACAGCTGGTAAGAGTGAGTATAGGCAAGAGAAGCTGAAAAGAAAACAAAATAGACGGCATAGTAAATAGATGCAGAAAAGTATGGGTATGGTGGGGGTGGGGCGGAAAGACATGAAATAAAGGGAGTAATTGACAATTGATTAGGTTAACAGCATATTATCTCCTTTGACAAAAGAGAAACATTAATTCATCATATATAATAAGCAATTAAAAATCTGATTAAAAAAAAAATACCAGCAATGTGGAAAAACAAAAATGTTTGTAACATTTAAATGAACATAAAACTAACCCTAGATTTAAGATTGCAGTGTTCAGAAAGTATCCATGGTAGAGTTTGCTCCACAAAATAGCAGTTCTTGGGGAAAAGCTATTGGAATGTAACACCTTTCTTACCAAAGGAATACATAGGGAATGAGAGGTTTTCAGCCTTGTGGGTGTGGCAAGGTAGGTCTTGGCTGTAAAGATATGAGCTAATAACACTAAAGAATGGAGTTTGTCTGAACATTTGCTATGGAAATAGCAAGAGGCTTGTTACATTGTATCTGTGGAGAAAGAAGCTGTAGGGTGGGAAATAAATCATCCTCCCACAAGGCTACATAAGTGATTCTGAACGCTCTCATGGCTGGGAAGTGAGGATTAAGCAGTATCAGCCCAAATATGGCATTTTTGGTCCAATTTGGTCTCCATTTTTAATCTGACCTGACTTTTGTAAAGATAGAGACCAACAGGAGTAATGTACTTTCTGAAGCAGTACAAGGAGTCAATCATTTTTCTTGCATCTTTAGTGATAGATCATACAAGTTACACTTTTTATTTGGTAGAACCAGTGCATAAATAGTTACTCTTATGCACTTGGATAACTTATACCAGGATTTTTATGCAACAGTTTAAAGAACTTATAAATGTATACACACACACACAAAAAAAATGTTAAAAACATATTTCATTTCATAGAATTTACACTTACAGATATTTATGTTTAGTCATGAATCACTTCACTACTGACAACAAAGAAATTTTCTTTGGTCACTGATAAAGCATACAATTCATACTTATTGTCAAGATTTCTCTTATTCCAACATTTACCAATTTCCTATTATTCCCACAGAAATAATGATAATTGTATTATTTTTATGATTATTACACTTGGTATAATTACAGCAGTATATTTTCACTCACATATTTATCTTATTATGATATACATTATTTAGTGGGTGCATATGTTTGAGTAGACATCCCTGCCTATTTACAAACAGTGAAATTAAAGTCTACCGGCCTAGATTATTAAAAACCTTATTAACCTTTAATACACTGTATTATTCACTACTTTCCTTTCCATTGTCTTTCAAGGTTCTTCTACTGCATTACTTAGTTTCAGTTATGGTCATTTTCTGTTGCCATAGCAGGATATGACAACAACTGCAAAATTCAAATGTGCTATCATTCATTCATCTGTGTCATTTGCAGTGGCATAATAAAATTTTTGCTTTGTAAACAAAATCATCTCCAGAATTTTAAAGATTAAAGAAAATATTCTAGGCTGGAATTGAACTTAATCTTTTTTCTTGGAAAGCATTTTTTTAGCTAAATCTGCCAAATAATCCCCAAAATAAATGTCCAATTCTTAAAAAGAATTTTTGAGCCTCTGTGGTGGTGGCCAACTAAAATTCCAGCCGAGTAACCTTAATTCTTTAATAAAGTTTTCAATAAACTAGGCCAGTAGACATTAATTTGACTGCTCAGAAATAAATAAGGATGTCAACTCAAACACATGTGCCACTAAAATAATAAGAAATATTATAAGATTAAAAGAGAAAAAAAGATTTATATATAAATGTGTTTATAAAGTGAACACTGAGGTTAACACTAAGTGGTAATCTGTTGCGTGCTTAAAGACTGCATTCAAGCATGAAACAGGTCGTTACCAATTGGTGTTGACATCAGTGTTCACTTTTATATTTAACATATATATATATATATATATATATATATATATATATATATAAGTAAAAACATTCAAACACTTATCAAAATGTCAACTCAGAGTTTTATCATTTTTTTTTCTTTTTTTTTTTTTTTTTAAAATCACTCTTGATAAGAAAGATTGTATTCATCACAAAAAATCTATTTTATAAATGCATAGTTATATGCTAATATTCAGATTGAAATTCTACAATTAAAACTATGAAACACGCAAACACCTCACAACAACTAAAAACAAAAAAATAAAATAAAATAAAAAAAATAATTATGTTGCATTTGTAATCATGTTGGCAGATTATATATATGTGTGATCTGAGATAAGGATAAGCAGCTCCCAAAAGAGTCTGCCTAATATTGCATACTGAAAAAAAAAAAAAAAAAAAAGTGATCAATGCCTATATATATATATATACAGCTAACTATACTCATCTTGAAAAACCTTCAAATTTTTGATTTGCCAATAATCAAATCAATCTTGAAGGAAAAATAAAAAGGTTTTAAAAAAAGAAAGAGCCAGGAACATGAAAGTCTGTCGAAAAAAAACGCACAGATACAGGTTCAAAGCCGAAAGAAAAAACCCCGACACGAGTAAACAACTAACTAAAAAGAGCTCAATACAACCGTAGAGCAGACCCAGATAAACATAGTGAGCCAGACAAACCTACCCAGGTTTCACCTAAGCGATCCGTCAGGGAACTTTCTCTGACGATACACTTAGGTGAAACCTGGGTAGGTTTGTCTGACTCATTATGTTCCTTTCGTATTGTCTGATAAGCTTAATAACATTATATCTTCTAACATGCATGTTTATCATAAGCCATCAAAATGACAAGTTTCTGCCTTTTTTATGGATATAAATAAAAAAAAAAAATAACACTAATTTTAGGCAAGTAAGAATAAAATTATTTCAAAGAATAGTAAAAGCAAAGATTTCATATTAAATTGGTCACATTTTGTGTGTTCAGGAACTGCAAAATGTTTTCATTGTAAGAGTTAAATATACAACTGTAAAACATTTACAGTGTTTGTTTATAGTTTAATGACTAATGATAAAACTAATGTGTCCATTCCTTTGATGACGCCGTTTTGTATTTACACACTTTTGAACAGCTAATAAAAGATCAAGTTTTCATATTGGGGAGGAATGTACTGATTCTTGAGTTGTGTGCCACATTTATAGATCAAGGTATAGACAAATGTACAATAGATGTGTATAGAGGAAAGACATCACACAACACTATACAAAGGGATTACTACTACAGCCTACAAGGAGTGGAAGCAGAAAGCAAGAATTTCTAACAGAGTTAAAAAGGTAAGTTTAGTTGAGGAAAAGAAATAAAATGAAAATATTAAAGATGTTTGGAGAGGGGCATATGTAAATAAGAGATGAAAAAAAAAAAAAATAAAAAACATTACCAGAAATTACAAATGACTGAAGAAACAAAGAATTTATAAGCATAGGCATACATTAGAATGTTTACCATTTATTGAAAAATGTTTGTATAATGTCTTGCTCGATTTGTAGACAAGATTAATGCTGAATTAGTAATGAGAAATGTTTAATGTTGCAAAATTTTGTCAAGATTGTAAATACTTGTCAAGATTGTAAATACTTGTTAAGTTTATAAATACTTGAACTGATCCATTCTTCCGTCAGATGTTTGATACATTTCAGTACTCACAAAATTTAACATCTAAATGCTACAATATTAAAAGTTACATAATTGGTTGTTCACATATTTTTAACAGTGAACAGAAAAAAGATAAGAATAACTCATAATAAAAGCAACAATAAAGACAAGGCTAAAACAAAAAAGACTAAAATTTTAATGGATTTATTAAAAAACTTCAAGCTGTCAGGTAATTTTAAAGCTGTCTCAATTTCTTATATAAAATATTAGCATTAGTTTTCTTTTTTAATTAATTTTACCACTTTTTGTATTGAAACCATTGAAATTAAAAATGAACAAATATGATGGAAAGATAAACAAGTAAACATTTATCAAGAAGAGATTGAGAATGAGAAATATAAAAAAATTGTGTTATATTAAAAAAAAAAATTATAGAAACAATTTTATGAAAAAAAAAAAAAAAATCTTCAAAAAATTATCTAAATTAATGAAGCAATTTTTACCAGTAAATAAAATGACCAATCCCTAATGTTGTGATTTGAAATAGAAACTTAAATATTTCAGTTCTCAGTGAAAAGAGTCGGCCCAGATAGACTTTCATTTTATTACAGGTAGGCACTCTTATGCTTGCAGATTCATTATATCTAACCCAAAACATAAGTAGCCATACAAAAGTGAAGACCTGTCACTCAGGATGTAGGTTGGGTTGTAAGTCATTAATAAAAAGTTTATCTTTGGTTCAAGATATGTTTGCAAGACTGTTTAATCTATGTAAATCAAAACTTTAAAAATAAATAAATAAATTATATATATATATATATATATACACGTTTTAAAATTTTTCATTCAATATATATATATATATATAAAATAAAAAGAAAGAACAGTAAGATATATAATCTGGTGGTGTTCTTGATATTTTTTATTTTTACAAAACAGTGCTCAATGTAAATTTACAGAGTATAAATATTATAAACTGATTTAAAATATGATCGAATAACAGCTGCAAAATCAACACGGTGGACCGTGACATGCTGAGGCGCGTTTGGGAGGAATTCTCATATCGGCTTGATGTCGTCCACGCTGCTGGTGGTGGCCACCTTGAGCACTTATAAAACATGAAATGAAACTTGAATGTATATACAACACATGTGTTCATGCTAGAGGTTTGTAATTTTTTTCGTTTTTGACACATCACGTGATGATTTTGGCGTATTCTTTTTGAAACACCCTGTATAATTAAATTTGAAGTGTTTAGCTTCAGTTTTTGAAACATGGTTATTACTGTGTAGCGAAGAAACCATATTTTGAATCAGGTAATTTATTTTATATATATATAGATATATATATATATATATATATAGAGAGAGAGAGAGAGAGAGAGAGAGTTTTTATATATATGTATTTAAGAAACAGCAGATATTTTTATATGCAATGCTCAATATTAAAAAATAGATCATTAATAATATTATATAAAAAGATTACATAGTTTTTAAGAGTTTCTATGTAATCAGCTTGAAAAAGACATGGAACAAACTAAAAAAATTGGAAATATGATGTAAAACCAGAACCCCCTAAAGTATGGACATTTACCAAGAAACTTGGAAGTCAGGGAAAACAACAACAACCAAAAAAAATTGATATTCAAAAGTAATCTATTGATTAATAGTAATTGATATTTAAAAATAAGCTTTGTTATATATATATATATATATATATATATATATACACACACACACAGGTAGGTAGAATATATATATATATATAGATAGCGAGAATTATAGACAGAGCGAGCGAGAGAATTATAGACAGAGCGAGCGAGAGAATTATAGACAGAGCGAGCGAGAGAATTATAGACAGAGCGAGCGAGAGAATTATAGACAGAGCGAGCGAGAGAATTATAGACAGAGCGAGCGAGAGAATTATAGACAGAGCGAGCGAGAGAATTATAGACAGAGCGAGCGAGAGAATTATAGACAGAGCGAGCGAGAGAATTATAGACAGAGCGAGCGAGAGAATTATAGACAGAGCGAGCGAGAGAATTATAGACAGAGCGAGCGAGAGAATTCTATATATATATATATATAGTGAGAGATATATATATATATATATATATATATATATATATATAGAGAGAGAGAGAGAGAATTTTATATATATAAAGTTCTACTTAAAAATACTTAAAATGACAAAGTTATATTTAAAAATAACCCTAGAATATACAGATAAAAAGGTTTAAGTGATAAATGGAAAGATTCCTTAAAACAGGGGACAATTATAAGATGTAAATATGGTGTAAAAACGGAAATATAGAAATTAGAATTAGTTATACATTCGACATTTGAACATTTACAGAAATATTGTAGCTAATAAAGTAAAATTTATGTTATGGAAATTTGAATTTGTTTTTTATGTTGATATTTTAATACTAATCAGCAATGTTTTAAAGCACAATTGAAACTTGGTCTGCAGCTCTGGTATGCGAGCTTCTCTTTGCAGATAATGCTGCTCTATGAGCACAGAGTCTAGTAGACAAATGGATGGAGAAATCCAATCCAGAATAGCAAAAGACAGCACAGCATTCGATAATCTTAAACATAGGTTATGGAACACCAAAGACGTGGCTCACAGAGTAAAGATCAACATATACAAATCAGTCGTCCTCTCAACACTTCTCTATGGTGCTGAAACT
Organism: Acanthosepion lycidas; assembly: GCA_963932145.1. Taxonomy (NCBI): domain Eukaryota; kingdom Metazoa; phylum Mollusca; class Cephalopoda; order Sepiida; family Sepiidae; genus Acanthosepion; species Acanthosepion lycidas. Next base: position 74,298,364 of record OZ010593.1, on the reverse strand, counting down.
TGGACCCTGTACTGCAAGCACATAAATCAACTTGATACCTTTCACATGAGCTGTCTTTGTACCAAATGTGATATAAAATTGGATGACAGAGTCAAGAATAGTGCAATACTGAAGAAATGTAACATCAGAGGCATTGAAACCATTCTAGTAAAGATACAGCTTAGGTTGGCTGGTCATGTTGTGACAATGGATGAGCATAGACTTCCAAAAAAGATGCTATATGGACAACTACCAAACCCCAAGTGTTCAGTTAGACGTCCACTCTTAAGCTACAAAGACAAAGTGAAAGACAACTTGACAAATATCAACTTTGATCTGAAAACCTGGAAAGACCAAGTATCAACCTGAAAGGAGTGGTGTAAGACATGTTTCAAGTAAAAGGGTTTTGAAGACAGCAGACTGAAGCACTGTGATCAGCTTTGTCAAGCACTGAAGCAGAGATGCCAACAAAATCCTGCTTTAACAAATTTCATTTGTCAGTGTGTCTTTATCACCCACACCAAGGCTAAGCAAGATTCAAACTTGAAAAAGCAAAAAGAAAATGTCTTTCCCTTACCAGAAGAGTGTGTGTGTGTGTATATATATATATATATATAATATATATATATATATATATATAGAGAGAGAGAGAGAGTATACATATATATATATATATATATATATATATATAGAGAGAGAGAGAGAGAGAGAGAGTATATATATATATATAGAGAGAGAGAGAGAGGGAGAGTATGTATATATATATATATATATATATATATATATAGAGAGAGAGAGAGAGAGGGAGAATATATATATATAGGAGAGGAGGGAGGGTGTATATATATAGAGAGAGAGAAAAAGAGTAGAGGGGAGAGATAGGGAGAGAGAGAGATAGGGAGAGTATGTATATATATATATATATATATATATATATAGAGAGAGAGAGAGAGGGAGAATATATATATATATATAGAGAGAGAGGGAGGGTGTATATATATAGAGAGAGAGAAAAAAGAGTAGAGGGGAGAGATAGGGAGAGAGAGAGATAGGGAGAGTATGTATATATATATATATATATATATATATATATATATATAGAGAGAGAGAGAGAGGGAGAATATATATATATATATAGAGAGAGAGAGGGAGGGTGTATATATAGAGAGAGAAGAAAAAAAGAGTAGAGGGGAGAGATAGGGAGAGAGAGAGAGAGAGAAAAAAAAGAGTAGAGGGGAGAGATAGGGAAGAGAGAGAGAGAGAGATAGGGAGAGAGAGAGAGAGATAGGGAGAGAGAGAGAGAGATAGGGAGAGAGAGAGAGAGATAGGGAGAGAGAGAGGAGAGATAGGGAGAGAGGAGGAGAGAGATAGGGGAGAGAGAGAGAGATAGGGAGAG